>CM024757.1:142770053-142983885 GCA_014218235.1 Colocasia esculenta
TAGATAGAGTGAACAAGATAGAATAAGATTTTTGAACAAGGTGACAAGAAAGAACTAGCAATAGATCGCTTTGGTACAAGCATGCAAGATTTCACTTGATGTTAATAGCTTTCAAGAATGCAAGATATCACTAATTGCATAAAATGCAGGATGGCCATATCACGTAAGCAAGCAAGCAAGAATGTACGAGCACGATCAAGTAACACTAATCCGGCATGTAGACTCTAATGTACACCAAGGAAAGATCCACCAAGAATGTACACTAGGACACATGTATGTGGTTGTTGTATCTATCATTCAACAAGCAAGAAAGTACTCCCAGCGCAGATGCAACGCCGTAATCATTATACCCCATGGTTAACAGTATATCTATGACTCGCCGTCATTGGGGCTAGATTGGAGCCCTTGGACACACGTCGTGCCCTGTCAGCATCTCATGTAAAATTTTTAAATGTAGATACCCACAGTCATTAATAATGGCCAATGAGAGTTTCAAAACGTAGCATGTGTAATGTCATGTTCATGATGATGATGAGAAGAAGTAATAATTAAATTGAACATGATTTCATGAGAACAATGGTCAAGAGATAAATTCGGCAGCATAACGGTACGATTTATACTTTCGTTCAATCTTTACATTAATGGCTTTAGTCTAGTTTGTAAGTCACACTCACGAGATCAAGAAGAGAAAGGAAGTGCACGCTATCTTCCGGGAACTTCAATGGTACAACCAACTCGTCGGCCATGTGGGAATCCATGGTCAGAGGAGATTTACGGAGGCCTTGGTGAAAAGGTCGCTAGTCTACCGATTCGGAATGACCGGTAGAGAGTTTCCAATTTCCCAAGAAAAGGCTGCCTAATAGTGCTAGTGTGTAGTGCAGTACGCGTGTCTCAATTCACAAACCATCGGTCTCAAACTCGTAGGAAGCACTTGACAATATAACATGGAATAAAACTATGCACTTTAACTAATCATGGATTGCAAGATTTTATGATAACAAAATTATCATTTTAGTCAAGCTAGAGTAGTAAGAAGAGTAAATCATAAGTTGCCTGAATGAATCATAACAGTTAAAGAGCACTTAGAATAGCATTCATGTAATTAAAGCTTTTAAATGGGTTAATCAATTTTAAGCCATTAAATAACAATCATGTAATGATCAGACCCAAGACATGCAACTTACACAGTGATTATCACGTTTAAACAGACCTCGGGTATATGCGGAAAATTTGCAAGAAAACATGGGGTTTCAGGTAAAAATCCTGAGATCGCGACATGGGCTTATAAGGAAGGCGACAGGTGGTCAGATTGCGACAGGACAAGGGCCGCGAAGGGATGGCTAGAAGGCGACAGGGGGTTGTGAAGAAGGCGACATGTCTGTCAGATCAGGTCAGCCATATAGCGACATAGTACATGTCGCATTCAGAAGGCGACAATAGGGCTGTCGCAATAAGACCTCTGAAAGCGAAATATCGGGCAGTCGCGTTCACAGGGTCCGTGCCTGACCCTGACAGAGCAAGGACAGTGCCTTGGATTGCGGACCAGTCTTTCTTTCTTTTGACACAGGGTTGTTCAAAAATAGAGAACAATCTGTACAGTGCATGAAAAATAACGAAACCAGTTTTAAAACAATCTAGACATACAAGGGTACTTCCAGTAAATCGGAATTGGAAAACAAGGCTGGTTTCGATAGGCTTTGATCAAGTTGAACATAAGGTCAGACCAAGTGTAATCTGAAGACGTAGCTTTATGCAGCAACCCCATTACCACGCTTATAACTCTCTAACTAGTGAGATTTAGACAAAACGTTCAACATGAAACTTGAAGAGGGTAACTAGTAGCATAACTTTCATGTTATGAGTTTACTCTAATTCGGTCTTGAATCACATGCAACATACGAGGAACAGGAAAAGCCCTAACAGTGCGCGACTTTGGCAAAACGCTTATAATTCAAAATCTACTAGATGAAATTCAATGAAACCAGTGGAAAAAAGAAAGTTAACTTGATGCTCTACACATTGGTATAGGATCTGTTAAGGTTTGGCCCGAGAAAACCTACCTTTTGGGTTGATGAAGTCTCGTTCTTCAGAAATCCCATGTTCAGACCACTGTTTGTAGAACACCTAATACTCCGTGGATACTGCATGGAATTTGGGCATTCCACTTGGGTTAGGAAGTAGACTTGGCCCTCTTTCCAGGGGTATAAACCTTGCACGATGGGATTTAGGTTTGGCCTACCTTTGATTGGCTTCAAGAAGGTGGTTCGTGCAGGTCGTAGCAGACGAACGGGGAAGAAAGATGAGCTTGGTATGCTTGATCTCCTACTCTCCAGCCACCAAGAGCTCCTCCACATGACCCCAGCAAGTTCTAAACTCGTCCCTAGGGTTTGGGTGAAGAGTATTTAAGCATTCATGGTGTTTAGGAGTCCTATTGTAACTAGGAAGGAAGGGTTTCGGGATTGGCATGTTGGTTTCCTATTTTTGATGATTTCTTCCTCCATTAGAGAGTCTTGGCCATCAAGAAACTTCCATGGATGGGTAGGCATGAATTTGGGTTGCCATGAATGCATGTTTGTATCCCAATTCAACTCTAATTGCCTCTTTTTAATTTCAGCTTATTTATGGTTACGAATTTCTATGTATTTTCTTGCTTCATTTGATTTTTGGGCCATATGTGGTCCATTGGCCCACTTATGATATTGGGTCATTAATATCTAGAGTTATAAGCATTTCTACTATTTTTATTAAATTTATGATTGCGTCGTATTTCCGTGTTACCGGTTTTCCGACTTGTTTCCTAATTCGGATAATTGGTCACCCTGTGATGTTCACTTGGTTGATCGGATTTTTCATTGCACGAATTCTTTCGTGGAACCCTTAAGAATAATGGGGGGGTTCATTTCCCATTTTTACGGATTTTTCCTATGTGTTTTAGCACATACGATAATGATACGTATGTTTTAAATAATCTAATATTATGGAAATTATTTATTTCCATTTATTTATATTTTTGTGTAATTAAAATTTCCGGGGTGCTACAGAGTCCCTGGCCCAGTCGAGAGTATTCCCGATGGAGAGGTGGTCCAAGTCAAGAGAAAGTGTGTAGAAACAGGTCCGTCGTGCCTCGAGTGCTCGAAGGCCGAGGGAAAACGGTAACGGTAGATAAAATGCGTGAGTAAAAATGGAAACAATTATATTTAATAAAATAGGGAATTTAGTAATTTATTTCACTAAATTACCGAATACATTATTGCGTAGTTTAATAAGGTCAAATAGCAATTAATAATGTTATGTGTGTGCAAGTGTAAAGAAATCTTGAGAATATGATAGGTCGTGCAATTGACTTTTAAATATATATTTCATGCGATTATTAACAAATATAAATAATCAAATTGTTACTGTTCAAAACAGTGCATGATTAGGGTTAAGCTTGAGTCATATAGCTTAATTGACAAGGGCATGAGAGCAATTTCATGTTCTGGCCGAAGTCTCCAAATCGCGGCGGACCTACCCGTCGCGATTCAAGTCGCGGCGGGAGGCTCGGGCGTGATCCGCAGACCAGCCGGCCTGGCTCGGACCGGAACGGAAACCGCGGCGCCTTAGGCCGCCGCATTCTAAACGCGACACGCCTGCAGGGCGCGACCTGACTGGTATCGCGGCGGATCGCGCCGTCGCGATATCAGGACGGTCTGACATTTTTTCCATTTTTCCAGGGCTGATCAGATTTGACATAGGGATCTTCTAAATTCAATATAAAATCGTATAATGACCCAAAAATCATGAATCTAGTTTCAAATGAAAGTAGACACATAGATCTATTAGCATGCACGATTTATTTGAAATTAGACAAGATTTAGGCATGCTTTGAATAGGTTACATTCCGATGATCTAAATAGGCATAGTCAGGGTTAAACGAATTACTTAGAGATGAATACATGATGAAAATTTCCGAAACTAGTGTTTGAAAGGTAACAAGATGTAGTATTTATGAGAATTTTCTCATGGTGTGGGATCAAGTATGCAAGGAGTTCACAAGCAAACATGAAGGGTCGGGTGCATGGTTCTGATAGAAATTCAAAGAATTAATTCTCCCTAATGGGAGATCGAAACAGAGCAAGACCAGGGCCGTTTGAAAGCTAATAAGATGCAGTATATATGAGAATTTTATCATTGCATGAGAGCAAGTACATGTGGGGAATTAGAGAAAACATGAGATTTTGGTTTATGGTAACAATAGGGATTCACGAATTAAATTCGCCCAAATGGATGAGCGAAATGCAACCAAACCAGAGGGCTTTTGAAGAGGATCATGAAGTCTACCTAGGGTAATTTTTTCACGATTTTAGCTTGAGAGATTGCCTACCTTTTTCGTGGAGTAACCCTAGTTTGGATGACGAAAATATGAAGAAGAAAGCCAAGCTCTAGCCCCTTCTCCTCCAAGTTCTTCCTCTAGATCGCCTCCTCCTCATCTCCAGACCTTCCAGCAACGAATTGTGGGGTGCTAGGGTCGAATGGGGGGTGTTTTGATGGTTTGTAGAGTTCTAAATCACCTAAAACTCTTTCCTCCTCATTTAATTACGAATTTCCATAACTATCACCTATTTTTTCTTGCTATTATCTATCTAATTGGGTAAGGGAGAGGCCTAATTTCGTGGCCAATGGGGTTAGGATGGGTTAGGGACTCTTATTTGAGATAAACATGACTTATTTAGTGTTTATCTTAGCCTTTTACTATATTCTAATTAATTAGATACGAAATTCACTTAATTACATCTCCTCCCAAGATGGGCTATCACTAATTAGGCCCAAACTATTAGGTTTGGTTCATTAGCGTAACCCATTAATAATTTAGCTTAATGGGTATTGCTTTAATTCTCTTTGTTTCCATTTATTTCCCCTTTATTCCAATTAAATAGATTTATCTCATTTATTTAAATAAAACTTTATTTTATTTGGATTTTAAAATTCAAGGGTGCTACAGGTAGGGGTGTAAACGGAACCTGATATACCGATATTCCGACCCGATTCCGATAAAAATTATCGGTTTCGGAATCAGAATATGATACCGATAGCTTATCGGAATCGGTATCGGATATTCCGATAAGTTATCGAAATCGGAATTGAAAAAATAATCGGAATCGGTATCGGTATCAGTTATTCCGATAAATTATCATAAACTCAAGGTAAAATTATGGTAAACACCTTACCTTATCGGAATTTCAGTTCCGGTAATGTTATCGGAATCGGAACTAACCATTCTTACCGGAATCGAAATCGGAATCATATTTTGGTTATCGGAATCGATATCGAAATCTGTGTTTCCGGTTCCGAACCCGACCCGTTTGCAGCCCTAGCTACAGGCAGTGTGTGTGTCGACCTCACAAGTTCTTTTTGTTTTAGCAGTTTACCTTTGTTTTCAGATTGACCTGTCTTGACAAATTTTATTAGAGGAGTTTTTGTTGATTTTGTTTTCTTTTCAGATGATTCACTTTTCTTTGAATTTTGTGTTTGAAAACCTAAACCATGTTTATTTGAATTCATCTTCATTCTGAGTAGAGCATTCATATTTTCTTTGCCTTGTGTGAAGTTCTTGATGATCTCTTCTTTTTCTTTAAGGCAGTGATTGAGTTTTCATTTGAGTCAAATTTTCTTGATTTTCCTTCTCTTTGTCTTCAAATTTCTTAACGTAATTCATAAGCTCTTTGTTCAATTTTTGAGTCCTTAGTTTCAGATCATCAACAAGAATCATCATTTTCTTTGATTTGGTCTGAAATCTGAGCTTCCAATTCAGAAATTTTTTCAGATGATGATGTGTCATGAAGAATACTGTCAATTTTTCTTTTCAAATATTTATTTTCTTTTTTTTATTTCAGAAATATTTTCAACTAAATTACCATATGCTTCTCGCCATTCTTCAATGGTAAATAGTTCAAAAGATATATCTACCTATTCATCACTACTTCCAGCCATGAAGCATACTTCATTTTCTTCTGAACTAGAGGATTCTTCATTGCTATCTGAGCTTTGATCCTCATCTGACCATGTAGCTACCATGGCCTTGTTCTTCTTTATGTGAAACTCCTTCTTGTGTCTGTTGAGCTTATCCTTCTTATTCTCTGGACATTCAGCCTTCATGTGTCTAGATTTATTGCACCTGTAACACACAGGAAGTTCATCACTTTCCTTGTGATCACCATGTGAGAAGGAGTGTTTCTTTTTACCAGACATGACATTTTGCTTATTATCAAAGTTCTTCTTGTTGGATTTCAAAAATGCCCTAAATTATCTAGTTATCAAAGCAAGATTATCATCTTCAGAGTCAGATTTTCAGATTCAGAAATCTCTTTAGATTTTCCTTTACTACTTGAAGCAGCTTTAACAGCAATGGGTTTTGTTTTCAACATGTGTTCTTCAGATCTCTTAAGATTTAGCTCATAAGTCATTAAGGATCCAATGAGTTCATCCAATGTTATTTTGGATAAATCTTTTGAGTCCTCAATGATTGTAGCTTTAGTGTGCCACACAGGAGATAGAGAACGCAAGATCTTCCTTACCAAATCTTCATTTGAGTATTCTTTACCCAAAGCTCGAAGTCCATTGATGATAACCATAAACCTAGCAAACATCTCAGATATGGTTTCATCAGATTTCATGATAAACAATTCATAATCAGAAACTAGCATGTTTTCTTTAGTTTCCCTAACTTGAGATGTGCCCACATATAACAATTCTAATTTATCCCACATCTCCTTAGCAGACTTACACATAGAAATTCTGGAGTACTCCTTCGGATGGATGGCACATTGCAGCATGTTCATGGCGCTGTAGTTCAGGGTAGCCTTTCTGATCTACTCCCTTGTCCATGTATCTTCCTCCCCAGTGATTTCTACTGGTCCCTTCTCAACAATCCTCCAGACTTCATAGTTCTGCGCTCGAAGAAACACCATCATTTTGTTCTTCCAGTAAGGGTAATCAGTATCATAAAAAAATAGAGGTCTATTGATTGAATGACCTTCAGCAACGAAACCTCTTGAATCCATGATCAAGACAATTAGATGAAACTAGCAGCACAAATTAAGCAAGTGATTGAGTAAATCAAAACCAGAAACATAGATGATTCAATAGAACACCTCAGAGTATAGACTCTGACCTGCTTTGATATTAGTTGTTGGGATCGGATAGGTGACTAAATCAATGTTAATTGCGAATGTGTGTGTATGGCAGCGGAATTAAAACAAGTGACACATACAATTCAATTAGATCAAGTTGTGGTGTGTGAGTATAGAGTGAAACGAGACAACAAACCACAAGCAAACCACAGTACACAGAGAATTTTAAGGTGGTTCAGAGAATACAACTTGTGTCTCCTACGTCCACCTCCCCACGACGAAGGAACCACTAACTCAAGTATGTACAACCTGGAGCACGATGACTCCAAACCCTTTGAGTACGACAACTCAAAGAAACACCCAGGAGATAGGCACAATGACCTACTCCACAAACCACTTGTGAGTTCAACAACTCACAAGCAATTGAGCTCGACGGCTCAAACACCAGAGCACTACGGCTCCAAACCAGAGCACTACGGCTCCAAAACATGAGGACACTGTACTCAAAACTTTTAGACCACGATGGATCCAAGTACTACTAGAACAAGCTCCATTAGAGAGTAGATCCTCTTGCACGATCTATCTCAGTACAATGAAAAAATTAGAATAAATAAAATTTGATGATCTGTGTAGAACTCATACACAGATCACCCAATTACAGTGTTAATTAGATGAATTACAGACTCTGAGATGTTTCCCAGCTTTTCAGATCTGTCTTCATCACGAACTTCTTTAATCATGAACTCCTCCTCTTCTTCTCCTTCTTCTTCTCGTTCTTCTTCTTCCTGACGGCGGTGCTCTACTCCCTTTCTGGATGTAGATGCCTTTTTCCCACTCTTCTCTTTTTCTCATCCTTTGCTACAGATCAGATCGAGGCTTATATAGCCACTGCGCAGTCCATATAAGTGAAGAGGTTGTGCACAGAACCTAGACTTCACCCTAGGCTGCCACGTGTCCAAAAGGTCCTTACCACACTGCCACTTGGATGAGAGGGCAATTTGGTAATTATAGCATCTTCCATAAAGTTCTCAGAAAGAATCACAGTCATTGGATATGATGCTCTATGCGATTTTGGGTTGTAAACAAAAGTGAGTCGACTCTAATCTCTAAGAGAGTTGACACTATAGACCAATCCCCAAAAGCATCTCACCGGAAGAACACTAGTGTCGACTTGACATACCACTAGTGTCGACCTACTCAACAGTTAGAGTCAACCTATTCAACTGTTAGAGTCGACCTGTTGTGCATTCCTCCAACACTGGTTCACTAGATGGATGCTAGTGTCGACCTCATCTTTAAATAGAGTCGACACAACTGACATTTGCTCTTCAAAAACTTGTTGGGCAGACTTGTGAGTCGATCTGTCTTTCAACTAGAGTCGACCTGTCTGTCAACTAGAGTCGACCTACTTTGACAAGAACTTTGTAAACCTGTATGAATGAAGAGTAGACCATCAAAACATGTCATTAACAGTAAAATATGAGATATAAAATATCAAGAACATGTTATTTGATCATTATTGTAATATATTCAATATGTACAATATGTCCAATATGTCATCATCAAAATCAAAGTATGTGTGATGTTCATTAGTCATCATTAAAGAAATCATCAATAAAACATTCTAAAACACACTCAACACAACACCAACTCCAGGAGGTTCAAGCTGCCTTGAAGGGGAAATCCATCCCCGAACCCATCCAATCTCCCCACCCAAACACGGGTGTCTTCTATGAACCTGCTCACGACCCGACGGTACAAGCCTCTTCTGACCCCTCACGGGCCAATTCTATCACTCATTCTCACCCCTACAGCCCTGTTGGGTGGCCCTCCCTTGTTCGGCCTAGCCCCACCGTGGCGAGGCCCACTTACCCCTCTCGGGCTTTGGCCCACATTACTGTGCCTGCTGGCACCCCTCCCCGTCATCATTCTACTCAAGTGAGTGTATGTAGCATATTGACTGTTCGGATCGTCTTATATTAGTTGTGGTGGCCAGTGTGTGGCCCATGTTGTGAGTAGCAGGTGCTTTCACAGGTTTCTGGGGCGTTGTGGGCCGGCTGGTTGGCCCAAAACGCAGGTTTGTTCTCTGTCCCTGAACACGACCGAGGGGCTCGTCGCGTTCTCATCGCGACACTCGGGGACGTCGTGTTCAGGTTATCGTTGTTTTGGCTCGTCGTCTACATGCGCGCCGCGTGTCACGCGCTGGACGGGCGTGCTGATGTCGACAGGCGGATCGCGATGGGTAGCCGCATCGCGACTAGGTCGCGACGTCGCGATACGTCGCGTTCCTAACCGAGCTGCGTTTTTAAGAAACCTTGGCAGAACAGAGCTTTCACAAGCTCTGCTCGGCCAGGGGAGGTTTTGCTCGTGGGTTTTTGGGCGATTCGAGCTCGTGGGACTTGGTTGGACGTGTTCTCGCCGCGAGGATCACGTGTGGAGCGGGAGAAACACCGGGCAATCTCCAGTTTAGGTGTTCTTCATCAAAGTAGGGAGATTCTACCCTTTTTCTTCGTGGAATCGCATGTGTGTGTCATGTGATGTGTTTACTGCTTTAAGAATCGTAGATGGCATGCTAGGACATCACAAAGAGCATGAAAGGGATGAAACCATGTATGATAGGATTTTTAGTTTTTCTGGCGAATGGCCCGGATAGGTTTCTCGCCTGCGAAGGCGACGGTCTCCCCTGTCGCGATCTGATCGCGACAAGACGATACGTCACGTTCTCATCTCTTGATTGCGACTGGTCG
Organism: Colocasia esculenta; assembly: GCA_014218235.1. Lineage (NCBI taxonomy): Eukaryota > Viridiplantae > Streptophyta > Magnoliopsida > Alismatales > Araceae > Colocasia > Colocasia esculenta. The sequence goes on from CM024757.1 coordinate 142,779,910, forward strand.
GGGCGTCGCTATCTGAACGCGACCTGAGCCTCGGTCGCGATCGCAGTCGAGCGTTGTTATTTACGTACAATTGTTAATGTATGTATCTGTTACTGTTTAACCGATGCATGGCATGGTTAACCGATATGTGTGGAAATGGTTAGTGGTGCTTTGGCACCTATTGTGCTCCTTGGGAGTGCGGTTCACGTGGTGAGCTGCAGGCTCACGTGGTAGTGTGCGTAACTGGTTTCAGTGACCTGTATGTGTTCTTGTAGTTTGCGTAACGTGCACGAGTTTCTGTGTGCGTGGTAGGTAGTGTTACGCCTTCCGTGGTTACCTCTTCAGTTGGGAGCCCCAAGTTCCAAGGTGAGCCAGGCACGTGGGTGTGCTCGGGGTTTGTCCCGGTATAGTGGTACTGTTAGGGTCTTGTCGTCTTCTTGGACACCCTCACTCTCGGGGAGAGTTGCCGTCCGGCTGAGGGAAAGACGGCAGTGGGACAGTGACTTGTGAGAGTTTGTGTTTAGTCACTTGTAGCGCGCTCATAGTTGGGGGGACGGACACCAGTAGATGTACTGGACCCGAGCTAGTCCTCTTTCCAGTGCCTCACTTTAGAGAGCTTAGGCTGGAGTTCCTAAAGGTGACAGGCATGGGCCTGCGGGGTGTGACCTGCAGGTGTGGTGGTTTGGTTGGTCTCCACAATTCTTGTTTGGTTTAGTGGAGCGGCAGTTGGACCTTTCGTCCGTGGCTGCGAGGCTGAGAGGTAGACCTGTGTGTTTGTCCGGTTGGTTGCTGGTGTCGCGAGCCAGGCTACGAGACCCGAGTTTGGCATTTTACCTACTTTAGCTCGTACACCTATTTGAGTTTTCTGTTTATTTATTTATTAACATTACTTTCGAGATCGGTAAGCGGTAAGTTACAGCTTTAATATCTTACTTAAATAATTCTATAAATTGTTATAGTGTAGCTTCCTATTTAGTTACTTGAGTTGTGGTTTGCTCGGTTTCTTTGGGGGAGTTTTCCTACTGAGCCAGTGACTAGCGAGGCTCACCCCCCCTACTCCTTTCAGGTGAGGGAGAGCAGAAGGCTTCCCAACCGTCTTCTAGTTCCGGGCCGCACCGTAGTGGAGTAGGGTCTGCGCCACCTCCAGAAGTGTAATTTTCTCTCTTTGTACACCTCGGGGTATGCCCCTGGTTCTGTTGTACAGGTTTATGGTTTTAGTTGAGAAACTGGCTATGTAAATCCCATGTAAATATTTGTGGAATGGAAAGTTTACTTCTGTTATGTGGTTTCCTTTATATTTCTACGGACTGTGTGAATGATATCCCTTGCGAAGCTTTGGCTCGTCGCGGGAGACGGAGCCGTGTCAGGCCCGTTATCAGGTTAACGGGTTTGAACGATGTGGTCCGTCACAGTTGGTATCAGAGCATAGTCCGTATAAATGTAAGGAACAGGAAATTTACATAGCCTATTCTTTACTTAAACCCACTGCTGGTAGTTGACCCTGGGTTTTTGTGTTAATAATTGTTGTGTTGTGTGGTTGGAAATTGTTTGTGCAGTAATTAGAAATGGCAAATCAGAGAGATTGGGGAGGAGGTGGTGATTGATCCAGAGGATCCTACCCAGAGGATATGAGCGGATATGGGAAAGTCTTACGGAGATCCCTATGAGGATAGATTAGCTAGGACCCGCACAGCCAGCGATACCAGTTGTTGAGGAGGCAGTGCCAGCATCCCCAGTTTTACCCCAAGTAGGAGTTAAGGTACCTCCTGTAGTACCTGTGCACCCAGCAGTACCAGTAAGGCCAGCTACCGCAGAGGATCCCACAGCTCTTGTGGAGAGGTTTCTGAGGTTACAGCCCCCTACTTACTCAGGTGGCCCTAACCCAGATATTGCAGAGCATTGGATACATGAGATTGATAGGGTATTTGTGACTATGAGGTGTCCGCAGAAGACAGAGTCATTCTTGCTATTTTCAATTGAGGGGATTTGCTCAGAATGGTGAAGGCTCAAGTTGCAGACTGTTTTTGCAGGAACGACAGAAGATGGAATTACTTGGCCAGAGTTTCTAACAGTTTTCAATGACACGTTCTTTCCACTACATATCCAGCAAGCAAGAGGGAGCAGTTTAGAACTTTACAGCAAGGAAGATTGTCTGTGTTGGAGTATCAGATGAGATTCATGGCATTGAGTAGATATGCCCCTTATGTGGTGACTGATCATGCAATAATGGTAGAGTATTTTATTAGGGGATTAAGGTCTAAGTTGCAGGATGCAGTAGCTCCACTAATGTGCAGAACAGTAGAGGAAGCGGCATAGCGGGCAGCTGTGTTAGAAAGGACTTTGCAGGCTAGGCAGAGTCAGTCTCAGGTGGGAGGTTCAGGCAGTTTTCGACTTCCCTAGCAGTCGCAGGGCATTAGCAAAGGAAAAGCACCCTTAGGAGCATCATCGTCCTGGATAGCAAAGTGGGGTAAGCAGATCAGGAAATTCTTTCGAGGAGGAGGACGTGGCAGTGGTAGGCAACAGGGTTTTCAGCAGGGTGGTTTTCAGCAAGGGCGTGGCTACAGGCAACTAGTTCCAGAGGAGTCCCAGCAGAGTACCGCAGGTCAACCCGCAACTTTTCGGGAGGTCATATGTTATGCTTGTGGTCAGCCAGGACATTATGCCAGGGATTGTCCGTCTCGAGGATATGGTTATGGCAGGGGGACTCAGCAGCAGCAGCAGACATATCAACCATCAGCAGAGAGAGGCAGAGGAACCCCTTTTCAAAGAGGATGTCGAGGTCGGGTGATGGCAATCACCAAGGCACAGGCAGAAGCATCAAATCTCATTGAAGGTATACTACCAATTTTTTATTTCTCAGCTAGAATATTAATTGATCCGGGTGCTTCTCATTCATTTATTTCCGAAGATTTCTTGGATAGTCTGGCTCATCCCATAGAAGAAAGGCAGTGTGAATTGGTGGTTGAGATTCCTACCGGTGATTTTATGCTTACTTCATGTTATTTAGATGAGGTTCCAATTGTGATTCATGGAAACCAGTTGCTGGAAAAGTTGTATGCTTTGTCTTTAAAGGAATATGATTTGATTCTGGGTATGGATTGGTTAGAGGCTTATGGTGCTCTGGTAGACTGTAGAAAGAAGAGGGTCAGGTTTTGTAGAGCTGATGGAACAACTTTTGAATTTCAAGGTATGCCCTTCTATTCTCCTAAGTTTATCATTTCTGCGCTCAGAGCTAGAAGATTAATTAATGCAGGATGTGTAGCGTATCTTGCTTCTGTGAGTTTGGTTGAGTCTCATAAATATATAGAGTCTGTGCCAGTGGTTAGAGAATTTATAGATGTATTCCCATAAGATTTGTCGGGGTTAGCACCGCCCAGAGAGGTAGATTTCACTATTGAATTAGAACCAGGCAGTATGCCGATCTCAAAGGCACCGTACAGGATGGCACCAGCAGAATTGAGAGAATTAAAGAATCAGTTGCGGGAGCTATTAGAAAAAGGTTTTATCAGACCAAGTCACTCACCATGGGGAGCACCAGTGCTATTTGTTAGAAAGAAGGATGGTAGTCTGAGGATGTGTATAGATTACCGGCAGTTGAATAAGGTTACTATCAAGAACAAGTATCCACTCCCAAGAATAGATGATTTGTTTGATCAGCTTCAGTCAGCAAAGGTGTTCTCCAAGATTGATTTGAGGTCAGGATATCATCAGTTGAGAATAAAGGAAGAAGATATTGAAAAGTTAGCTTTCAGGACCAGGTATGGACATTATGAATTTGTAGTAATGCCATTTGGATTAACAAATGCGCCAGTAGCTTTTATGAACTTGATGAACATGATATTTCATCCATATCTGGATCAGTTTAAAGTAGTTTTTATCGATGATATCTTGATATATTCAGCATCAGAAGAAGAGCATGCAGCCCATTTAAGAATTACATTGCAGGCATTGAGAGAGCATCAACTGTATGCTAAGTTCAGTAAGTGTGAATTCTGGTTGAAAGAGATACAGTTTTTGGGACATGTGATTTCTGGTGAAGGAGTTGCAGTGGATCCAGCAAAAGTGGAAGCAGTGTTGAAATGGGCAGAGCCAAAAACAGTGTCAGAGATCAGAAGCTTTTTGGGTCTTGCAGGTTATTATAGAAGATTTATTCAAGATTTCTCTAAAATAGCAGCCCCAATGACCAAGTTGACCAGGGAAGGAGTTTATTTTGTGTGGTCTTCTGAGTGCAGGCGCAGTTTTGCTGAATTGAAAAAGAGGCTTATTACAGCACCAATATTAGAAATTCCTTCAGATAAATGGTAGTTTTGTGATATATACAGATGCATCCAGAAGAGGATTAGGGGCAGTATTAATGCAGCATGGAAAAGTGGTTGCTTATGCTTCCAAGCAATTAAAGAAACATGAAGAGAATTACCCGACTCATGATTTGGAGCTGGCAGCGGTAGTGTTTGCTTTGAAAATTTGGCGGGATTATTTATATGGAGAAAAATTTGAAATATTCACAGATCATAAGAGCTTGAAATATATATTTTCACAGAAAGATTTGAATTTAAGGCAACGCAGATGGATGGAATATTTGAAAGACTATGACTTCAGTTTGGGATATCATCCGGTAAAGCAAATGTTGTGGCAAATGCATTGATGAAAAGCTGTTATGAATCAACTTATGATTAGAGAATGGAAATTATATGAAGAAATAGCAGATAATTCCTTATATGTGCCAAATAGTCAGCAGAGAGCAGTGTTGGCAAATAGTGCAGTTGAACCTTCTCTTTTAGACAGATAGTTGAAGCCCAGAGCAGATGAGAACTTGGCATATATTAAGAATGGAGGAGGTAACCTTTGGCCATAATGTAGTTAGGTTAAAAGCCGAGTATGTCCCAGTTGATGCAGGAATTAGACAAAAAGTGTTAGAGGAGGCCCACAGGTCAAGATATACTATTCATCCAGGCAGTACTAAGATGTATGAGGGAATGAAGGGTTTTTATTGGTGGCCAAACATGAAAAGAGAATTGCAGAATTTATAGCAAGATGTGTCGTCTGTCAGCAAGTAAAAGCAGAACATCAACGACCAGGAGGATTGTTGCAACCTTTGCCCATACCACAGTAGAAATGGGATGATATAGCTATGGATTTTATAGTGGGTTTGCCCAGCTCAGCAGGTCATAATGGCATTTGGGTTTTTGTTGATAGACTGACTAAAGTTTGCAGATTGTTACCGGTTAATATGTCATGGTTAGTAGACAGGTTAGCCAAGTTATATGTGGAAAAAATAATACCATTGCATGGAATTCCAGTTACTATTGTTTCAGATCGAGATCCAAGATTCACCTTAGGATTTTGGAGAAGTTTGCAGAGGGTAATTGGCACTGAGTTAAGATATAGTTCAGCATATCAACCGTAGACAGATGGACAGACAGAAAGGACCATTCAGACAATAGAAGATATGTTGAGGGCCTGTTGCTTGGTTTGGGGAGGAATATGGGAACGTCATTTGAGTATGGTTGAGTTTGCATATAATAACAGTTATCAAGCAAGTATCGGAATGGCACCTTATGAGGCATTATATGGCAGACCATGCAGGACACCATTGAATTGGCATGAGGTAGGAGAGAGGCGAGTTCTGGGTCCGGAGTTAATCAAGTAATGTGCAGAAATAGTTAAGTTTATTAAAGAAAAACTTCAGATAGCACAGAGTTAACAGAAGAGTTATGCTGATAGCAGACGCAGTCCATTGCAGTTTGAAGTGGGGTATTATGTATTTTTTAAGGTTTCTCCTAGTAAAGGTGTATTTAGATTCAGCAAGCGAAGCAAGTTGAGCCCTAGATATGTAGGTCCATTTCAGATAATGGAAAGATTAGGTGAGATGGCTTACAGGTTAGATCTGCCAGTAGATTTTGCAGATGTTCATAATGTGTTCCCTGTCTCAATGCTCAGAAAGTACATTGAAGATCCGTCCCAAGTAATCAGTTACCAAAGAAGTGAATTAAAGCCAGACTTTACTATGCCAGAATATCCAGTACAGATCACAGGCCGCAGAACCCAAAAGCTCAGGAATAAGAATATTGATTTAGTGAAAGTCAGATGGGAAAACAGACAAGGCGGTGAAGATACTTGGGAACTAGAAGAGGAAATGATGAAGATGTATCCATACTTGTTTGAGTAAGCTTTTAATTCTTTTAGGTGATAGTACCTTATTTGTTTTAATTGAAAATTTTTTTTATCGGGTTCCACTTTTAATTTCGAGTACGAAATTTCTTTTAGGTGATAGTACTGTAGCATATCGACTGTTCGGATCGTCTTATATTAGTTGTGGTGGCCAGTGTGTGGCCCATGTTGTGAGTAGCAGGTGCTTTCACAGGTTTCTGGGGCGTTGTGGGCTGGCTGGTTGGCCCAAAAAGTAGGTTTGTTCTCTGTCCTTGAAGGCGACCGAGGGGCTCATCGCGTTCTCATCGTGACACTCGAGGACGTCGCGTTCAGGTTACCGCTGTTTTGGCTCGTCGTCTGCATGCGCGCCGCGTGTCGCGCGCTGGACGGGCGTGCTGACGTCGATAGGCGGATCGCGACGGGTACCGCGTCACGACCAAGTTGCGACGTCGTGATACGTCGTGTTCCCAACGAGCTGCATTTTTAAGAAACCCTGGCAGAACAGAGCTTTCACAAGCTTTGCTCGGCCAGGGGAGGTTTTGCTCATGGGTTTTTGGGTGATTCGAGCTTGTGGGACTTGGTTGGACGTGTTCTCGCCGCGAGGATCGCGTGTGGAGTGGGAGAAATGCCAGGCTATCGCCAGTTTAGGTGTTCTTCATCAAAGTAAGGAGATTCTACCCTTTTTCTTCGTGGAATCATGGTGTGTGTGTGTCGTGTGATGTGTTTACTGCTTTAAGAATCGTAGATGGCATGCTAGGACATCACAAAGAGCATGAAAAATGGATTAGAAACCATGTATGATAGGATTTTTAGGGTTTTCTGGCGAAGGGGACCCGGATAGGGTTTCTCGCTTGTGAAGGTGACGGTCTCCCCTATCGCGATCTGACAGGATGATACGTCACATTTGCATCTCTTGATTGCGACTGGTCAGGGCGTCGCAATCTGAACGCGACCTGAGCCTCTGTCACGATCGCAGCCGAGCGTTGTTATTTGCGTACAATTGTTAATGTATGTATCTGTTACTGTTTAACCGATGCATGGCATGGTTAACCGATATGTGTGGAAATGGTTAGTGGTGCTTTGGCACCTGTTGTGCTCCTTGGGAGTGCGGTTCACGTGGTGAGCTGCAGGCTCACGTGGTAGTGTGCATAGCTGGTTTCAGTGACCCATATGTGTTCTTGTGGTTTGCGTAACGTGCACGAGTTTCCGTGTGCGTGGCAGGTAGTGTTACGCCTTCCGTGGTTACCTCTTCAGTTGGGAGCCCTAGGTTCCGAGGTGAGCCAGGCACGTGGGTGTGCTCGAGGTTTGTCCCGGTACAGTGGTACTGTTAGGGTCTTGTCATCTTCCTGGACACCCTCACTCTCGGGAAGAGTTGCCGTCCGGCTAAGGGAAAGACGACAGTGGGATAGTGACTTGTGAGAGTTTGTGTTTAGTCACTTGTAGCGCGCTCGTAGTTGGGGGGACAGACACTAGTAGACGTACTGGACCCCATCTAGTCCTCTTTCCAGTGCCTCACTTTAGGGAGCTTAGGTCGGAGTCCCTAAAGGTGACAGGCATGGGCCTGCGGGGTGTGACCTGCATGTGTGGTGGTTTGGTTGGTATCCACAACTCTTGTTTGGTTTAGTGGAGGGGCAGCTGGACCTTTCGTCCGTGGCTGCGAGGCTGAGAGGTAGACCTGTGTGTTTGTCCGGGTGGTTGCTGGTGTCGCGAGCCAGGCTACGCGACCCGAGTTTGGTGTTTACCTACTTTCCATTTATTTTTATTAACATTACTTTCAAGATCGGTAAGCGGTAAGTAAGTTACAGCTTTAATATCTTGCTTAAATAATTCTATAAATTGTTATGGCGTAGCTTCCTGCTTAGTTACTTGAGTTGTGGTTTGCTCGGTTTCTTTGGGGGAGTTTCCCTATTGAGCCAATGACTAGCGAGGCTCACCTCCCCCTACTCCTTTCAGGTGAGGGAGAGTAGGAGGCTTCCCAATCGTCTTCTAGTTCTGGGCCGCACCGTAGCGGAGCAGGGTCTGCGCCACCTCCAGCAGTGTAATTTTATCTCTTTGTACACCTCAGGGTATGCCCCAGGTTTTGTTGTATAGGTTTATGGTTTTAGTTGAGAAACTGGCTATGTAAATCCCATGTAAATATTTGTGGAATGGAAAGTTTACTTCTGTTCTATGGTTTCCTTTATATTTCTACAGACTTGTGTGAATGATATCCCTTGCGAAGCTTTGGCTCGTTCGCGGAGATGGAGTCGTGTCAGGCCCGTTATTAGGTTAACGGGTTTGAACGATGTGGTCCGTCACAGTGTACCCCATCCCCATTCTTCTGGGGTGCCTCACAAATCATCTTCTGATCAACTCACCCAAGCACTTCTCGCGAAGGTGCGTCGTTTAGAGCAGAACTTGAAAAGGGTGTCCACACCCAAAGATTCCTTTGAGCTGGATCTTCCTTCTATGCCAGTTTTTCATCTTCCCCCCTCTGAACTACCAGTCTACCGCCGCTACAATGGTAGTGGCAATCCATTCGTCCACATCAAGGAGTTCATGTATAAGTCCTCCTTCTGGCAAAATGATAATCGTGCTCTCGCCTTTCTATTCAGAAGACCCTTAGATGGTCCCGCCCTCGAGTGGTTTTACTCTTTGGAGCCTACAGACGCCGAGGATTTTGAAGCGGTACAAAGGAAATTCTTACAAAGGTATAGGGATCGGGTTGGTCCCACGTTGTCTATCACCGATTTGATGGCTGAAAGAATGAAGACAGATGAGGACTTCTTGCACTATGCTAACAGATGGAGAGCTATGGCTGAGAGGGTAAGGGACCCATTGTCTGAGCTGGAGCAAGTAAAGATGATTACTGCAAATGCTACTCCCCAGTTTAGACATATCCTGGCCATGAACAAGCTAAGCACCATGGAGAAGCTTTATGAGAGAGCCTGTTACATCCAGACTCAATTGAAGGACTCTCCTATTATGACTATGTTTGAGCCAAAGGCCAGGGCAGTGAATAAGAATGGCAATCCCTCGACTGGTGGTCCCACGACTGAGGGGGTTATGCAGCACGAGCAGGTGAGTGCTATGAGCAACCCAATCTCCTCCACCTACCACCCGAATCCAAACCCCAGGCCTCAACAACCCAAATACCAGTAACCGCAATAACCCCAGTTCAAGCCAAACAATCCTCCAGCATTTAGGGCACCACACCAACAATCCCAACAGCCTCAGTAGCCACAACAACAACCCCAGTACTATCAAGCTCCTCCACCACCTCCTCAATATCGTCCAGCACCGCAGCCTCAGTACCGTCAACCTCCTCCTTCCCAGTACCAGCAACAACCACCTCCTCCCCAAAACCCTCCACAATATAATCAAGTACCCCCTCCAGCCACCTACAATCCCAAATAGCCTAGATGCCCCCCCTGGCCCAAGAAGAGCCCATTATCCTCCATTGCCGAAGACCTTACCTGATATTTTCAATGCTCTCATGGCTGCTAATGCGCTCACCTTGCCAAGGGAACAGCTACAATGGCCTCCTAATGTTGACACCTTGCGCTATTCCGCATTCCACCAAGGATCGGGCCACACTCTAGAGGCATGCTTCCATTTTAAAGACTACATTTATGATCTGAACGACAATGGAGGCATTGATTGGGAGGAGGATGAAGAAGTACATCGCCGAGATGAAGGCGAGAAGGCCGCCCAGGCAAGATCAGCAATAGCAACAACAGCAGCAGCAACCCCAGCAGCAACCCCAAGCACCCTTGCAGCAGCCCAACATGGGCATTGTACAAAACCCACTCCCTGAGCACCAGGCTCCAAATCAACAAGTGAATGCCCTCAGGGCATCCCCCCGCGTCGAAGGCATGTCTGGAAGGCAGATGGAACATCCCCTTCCACCTCTACCCCCCAGTCTACTTTCACTCTACCCCCATTCATCCGTACACCCACACCCTCCAACCCACTACCATCCTTTCTCTGTATCCCCACAGCCCCCGCACAACACCCACCACTCATCCGCCAACCACCCATAACCTCCACAACACAACCACCAAATCCCCAAGCCCTCTTTCTATGCAATACTGTTACCGTACCACCACAACCTAATCGCCCACTTATATGCCAACCTCCTACTATCACTACCTCGCAACCAACACCCAACCCACCTCTCCAATGCGCACCACCAACCACTCCTATCACCACCCCTAACCCCCAAGCTCCCTTCCTACATACTCCCATTCCAACCCCAAACACAGCAGGTATCCAACTGTCGCACCAAATGTTCAACCCCCAACACTCCACCACCCATTCATCTTCCACTCTGCCCGCCGTGACACAACTAACGGGAGATGACTCTGAGGAAACTATGGTGCTCCGAAGTGGGCGCATGTTTAATCGGATCTTCTCGCAGCAAGAGCAAGCACCCCAGCAATCCCAAGAGGAAGAAGCCCAGTAAGAAGAGTCCATCTCCGGGACTCAATATGATCTGCTTAAGCACTTAGACAAGACACCGCCAGAATTTCCATTCTAGAATTGATCAAGAGATCGCCAGTACATCAAGAAGCTCTCATGCACTATCTGCAGAAGATTATGGTGAATGAAGACCTTCTAGTGAATCAAATAAGCGCAGTTCTGACCCCTACAAGCCAGCACCCGGCCATTGAGTTCCATGAGTCTGTGTTAGCACCGGAGGAGTTCCAACGATATGCCTTATGCTTAACGGTCAACATCAACGTGATCCGCATGTCTCAATGCTTGGTGGATACCGGAGCCTCAATCAACGTCGTGTCTTTGGACACGTTACATCTGTGTAGGGTCACATTACAATCCGTCTAGCCCTCTTCCATCATAGTCACAGCCTACGACAACAATAGTAGGCCGCCAAAAGGAGTGGTCGCATTGAAGGTGGGGCTGGGTCCATCCATTACTGAGATGGATTTCCATATTCTAGACATGGACCCAAGCATCCGCATGATACTAGGCAGGCCATTCATCCAGGCAATTGGCGTCGTCACATCAACTATCCATCAGTGCTTAAAGTTTCCATACAAAGGGCGGGTTGTCAAAGTTGCCAGCAAGCCGACAGTTCTGGAAGTGGACGCCATGACTGACAATTCAGTCCCTTCCATATGGCTAAGCAATCAGCCACTCATGTCGGTGCTAGACATGTATGGCGTGCATTAAGCCCAGTCAGTTCACCATCAGTTAGTGAAGCGAAGAAGAGCAAGATCATCACTGAAAAGGGGTGGCACATTATGCTAAGAATGGGGTACCAACCAGGCAAAGGACTGGGAGCATATCTGCAGGGAATAACCAAGGCAGTAAAAGACAGCAAGACAAGACCCAGAGCAGGACTGGGATACAAGCCAGGAAGGGTAGATGACAAGCAGAGGCAGCCACTCACGTGGTCTCTATATCAACATTTCAAGAAGGGGCCGCTGCAGCCAGGGAATGAACAGACCTCCACCATCAATGTTGAACCTTCTCATTGATCATCCATGGCAACCTATAAAGCTGTTGAGAACCTCAGGCCCCAAAAGCAAAGGAAAAGGGGCAATGATGAGTCTGAATGGTATCGGTGGTTTGACATGAGTGATATTGCCAATTCTTTAAGTCAACTATTCACACCGGCTGATACTGAACAGTTGGCCGTGACTACAAGCAGGAGGTGGCCAACAGATGAATAGACATATGAAGCCGAGCTAGGCACATATTCCGAACAAGCTGCCACTACAACCAGGCTCGGGGCGGGCCTCTTCTCTCTGAGCATCGTGCCCTCTCTCCTTCAGGCCACCGCGTGGCCCTTCTTTATCTCTTTGAGCATTCCTCAGGCACCGACACCCCACTTTACTATCTCTCTTCAATCTCCTGAGCAGACGCTCATTCTCCAACTTCCTCTCCCCAATAATCTCCCCCCACTCTTTCCCAACTTTCCCGATTGGCGATCTCACCTCGCCCTCTCCCACTTTGCATGATTAATAAAAACCCAAAAAATCAAATAACTCTGAAATTTCCCAAAAAAATGACAAATTTCAAATGGTTGATTCCATCGTCTCTATCGAGGGGACTTCTTATCTTTCCTCCGAGTGTGCCTCAACTTACGGGCCACTCCTCCCCGATCCAATGACCAACCTCCTCTTTCCCTCAATGTAGGGATTCCCTTCCCCCTCCACGCAGGGGGCCTTTACTTCTTTTCCTCCTCCTCCACCTTCCCCCACGCAGGGAAATTCTTTTACTGCTTTTACTCCTCCTCCATCTTCCCCCACGAAGGGATCTTCTTTTACTGCCTTTCCTACTCCTCCCCCCCTTGCTGTAGATTCTGGTAGTTGTAGTGAGAGTCTAGGTCAGGATAGGGTTAATCTAGGGGTAGTATCCAAGAAGAAGTCCAAGCATAAGAGGGTTCCACATCGCTTTCTCATTGATATAGCCCGTAGATGCAAGGCATGTCTAGCAATTTCGGAGTTTATTGAAGAGCCTTTGCAGTTGTCGGATATAGAATATGAGCAATTGTTGTGCTTAATTGATGATGGGTTCGGAGTCTATGAGATCATGGATGGCGATGACCTAATTGAGGAAGGTGATGAAGAGTTCGAGGACGAGGCTGACGCGTTCGCAAGTGGAGTTAAAAGATTCGATGAACCGTCAGCTGCCGTAGAAGAAACCACCAAGGAAATCAATCTGGGAACTGAGGAAAACTCTAGGACCGTCCTCATAAGCAGTAACTTATCACCCGCTGAAGAGGAGGCAATTATTGAGGTTCTCAGAGAGTACAAGGGCACGTTCTCTTGGAGCTACCAGGATATGCCAGGACTGGACACCGCACTCGTTGAACATCATCTTACACTTAAGCCGGGGTCAGTCGCAATTAAGCAGCGGTTGAGGCGTTTCCCATAGATGGCTTTGAAAATGAAAGATGAGGTCAACAAGCTCCACAAAGCCAAGTTCATTAGAGTTGTACTTTATCCCAACTAGGTGGCGAACATTGTCTCGGTCATGAAAAAGGACGGAAGAGTTAGAATTTGTATTGATTTTCAGAACCTCAACCACGCGTGTCCTAAGGATGATTTCCCTTTGCCTCACCTCAACGTGCTCATAGATAATACAGCCGGTATGAAACCTCTCCTTCATGGATGGCTTCTCAGGGACAATCAGATTAAGCTGGCTGAGGAAGACCAGGAGAAGACATCGTTCACCACACCATGGGGTACTTACTGCTATGTGGTCATGCCATTTGGGCTTAAGAACACTGGAACTACTTATCAAAGAGCAATGATGGCCATTTTCCATGATATGATTCACATCTACATTGAGGTGTACGTGGATGACCTGGTAGTGAAATCAAGAACATTGGCTGAGCATCCTGGGGTTCTAACTAAGGTTCTGCAAAGATCAAGAGAATACCAGTTGAAAATGAACCCCAAGAAGTGTGTATTTGGTGTGTCATTGGGTAAACTCCTAGGGTTCATCGTAAGCAAGAGGGGTATTGACATTGATCCCAATAAGGTGAAGGTGATAAGAGAGATGCCTCCTCCCAAGAATTTGAAGGAAGTTAATCGGGAGGTTGCAATTTATTTGTTGGTTCGTCTCCCAACACTTGCAGAGGTGTAAACCCTTCTACGACCTCACCAAGCCGGGAGTCGAATTTCATTGGGACGAGAAGTGTCAGGCGGCTTTTGGCGGACTAAAGGAGTATTTGGCTAATCCCCCTGTCCTGAGGCCGCCGACTTCAGTTCGCAAATCACTCATTCTCTATGTATCGGTCTTGGAAGACTCTGTAGGAGCTATCCTTGCACAAGTGGATGAAGAAGGCAAGGAGAGGGCAGCATACTACTTGTCTAAGCTTCTCAACCCCTGCGAGCAAAGGTACACAGCAATGGAGAAGACATGTGCCACTCTCGTGTGGGTAGTGCAGAAATTGAAACACTACTTCCTTGCTCATGAAGTCCACCTTATCGCCCACATGAATCCTATCAAATTTCTCCTTGAAAAATCTGTTCTCACTGATAGGCTAGCACGTTGGCAAAGCTTTCTCTCTCAATTTGACATCATCTACATTCAGCAGAAATCTATCAAAGGCTATGCCATAGCAGAACATCTCGCTCACCACCCTATTCCCCAATTTGATTATGTTCATTCGGAGTTTCCAGATGAAGAATTAATGTCCCTTAGCCGATCTGATCCTATGTGGACGTTGTATTTCGATGGAGCTCTGAATTCTCATGGAAAGGGTATCGGGATTGCTCTACTATCACCTGAGGGTGTCACCATTCCACGGGCTTATCAGCTGGCATTCCCTGTCACCAACAATATAGCTGAATATGAAGCCCTGTTGGCCAGCCTTAAGCTCTCCCACTTCTGCAGTGTCACCCATCTGCGAATTGTAGGTGATAGTCAACTAGTCCTACGCCAAGTGCTCACCAAATACCACACTCGAGATCCCAAGCTCAAGCCATATCAAGAACTTACCTCAGCCTACGCCAAGCTATTCTCCAAACTTATCTTTGTTCATGTACCTCGTCACCAAAATCTTCTAGCAGAGGCTCTTGCCACTATCGGCGCAACACTCGACATGTGTTACCCTGGGGATTTTGACAGCATCCAGATTGCACGATGCCATACTCCTGCTGTTCAAGACCCAGTGTTTCTATGGATCAAAGAAGAGATGTTGAAGAAGGCAGAGAGGAAGAGAAAAATAGAAATCATGCTATTAGAGCTAGAAGAGGAATTGGATGATGAGGAAAAACCATGGTACTATGAGATAGCTAGGTACTGCAAAGATCAGACGTACCCTGAGGAAGCCACAGCCGATGAGAAGAAGGCTATAAGGAGACTGTCCCAGAAGTACACGCTGGTTGGAAATACTCTTTATAGAAGGGGACTCACTGGAGTTTTGCTTAGATGTCTGGATGCTGATGAAGTATTGAAGGTTGTTGAGGAGGCACATTCAGGTGTGTGTGGTGGCCATGTGAATAGCCAAATGCTCGCCAAGAAAATTCTTAGGTAAGGTTTTTACTGGCCCACTTTAGAGGAAGACTATTCTATCTTTGTACGTCGATGTGTCAAGTGCCAACTGCACACCGACAAGATCCATTCTCCATCCTCTACACTCCACCCAATATCCTCCCCATGGCCTTTCGCTATGTGGGCTTTCGACATCATTGTTCCCCTTGGTGATCCAAACTGCCAAAAAAAAACAAAATCATACATCCTCACTGCAACGGAGTACTTCACCAAGTGGGTGGAAGCTGAAGCATATGCGGAGGTCAAGCCAACAACTGTATGCAAGTTCATCATGAAGAACATCATCACTAGATTCGACGTTCCAAATACCATCATCACCGACAATGGACCGCAATTCATCTCTCAGGAGCTTCGTGACCTCTGCAACAGGTATAAAATTGCATTGCATCATTCATCTCCTTACTATCCACAAGGCAATGGCCAAGCAGAGGCCATGAACAAAACCTTAATTAAAATCATAAAGAAAACTTGTAAGGCTAATAAGTTCTTATATTGGCTAGAGAAACTTGTAGAAGCTCTATGGGCCTACCGCACTTCAATACATACTCCCACAGGGCAGACATCGTTCGCCCTCACTTATGGAATGGAGTCTGTAGTACCATATGAGATCCTCATTCCCTCCCTAAGAGTCCAGCTTGACAAGGACTTGTCAATCAATGAGCGGCGTGAATCGCTCCTTGCACAACTGGAGCTCTTAGATGAGAAGCGTCTGGTCGCTGCAGAACACACAAGATCATATCAGAATAGGTTCACACGTTTCTATCAGAAGAAGGTAATTGAGAGAAAATTCAAAGTCGGTGAGATGGTAATCAAGAGAATCTTTGTAAAACTTGGTGGTCCCCGAGCTAAACTCCAACCAAACTGGGAAGGGTCGTACGTGATTAAAGAAGCATATCCATGCAATGCGTACAGGCTAGTGAATGGGGAGGGTGAGGAGCTCTCTCACCCTTGGAATGGGCTCTACTTGAAAAAATACTACCCCTAGACAGGTGTTTTGACTTACCCGGTACACGGATCCTAAAATGAAAAGTAGTCATTTCTAATTCATTCTTTTCATTCTTGGTGGTTAACCTGAGGTGTCGACACCCACACACTTACACGCCCACCTTTGGAAGCTAGATGCACGAAATCTAAGGAAGATCAATGCCTAACCAAGAGTCTAGGACACTACCTTTTCTCTCCATTCGGTCCGCCAATAGAAAGGGGAACCTGAGGGATCGACCCTTGAATCTGTCCAAGGCTTAAATGGGTGGAGGTCAAGGCCCAATAAGGGAAAAGAAAGAAAAACAATGCAAATCAAAATGAAAAAAGCCAAAACAAGGCAAATCCTAAATAAAAAAGCACGTCAAGAGTGGCAAAGTCTCCGCAGAGATCCAAATGGACCTGGTCGTAAGCATGCCAAAACCTCATAAGCCAAAAGACTGAACCCCATCGAGTGTAGGGCAGAGGAATGAGCGTCTCCCCGATCACCCAAGCTATTGGCAGACTTACTAAACATCATCTTCCCTTCTCCCTACGGGCATGTCCTAGGGTCAAGGTAAGGCAACAATCAACTGAAGAGGGCATCGTTGAAAGCAACCTTGGGTGAAGGCACCACTTAAGCATGTCCAACCTCTGTTAATTCACCCAAGGATTATTAATGACTTTTGATGATGACTGAGTAATTGAAGGGTCCAAGTACTAGGTTTTTCCAATAAGAGCGGATTCCCTTCGTTCCGCGCGTCTTTTTTAGAAAGGGACTACGCCAGGTTGCGGCCCTTATTTCAAAACAAAAACATGAATATTTCAAAACCCAAAAATATAGAATATTTCAAAATCCAAAAAAATGAGTATTTTAAAACAAAAAAAATTGAATATTTTCAAAATCCAAAAAATAGAATATTTCAAAATTTAAAAAAAATAGAGTATTTCAAAACAAAAAATTTTGAATATTTCCAAAACCACAAAAAGTTACATATTTTCAAAGTCCAAAAAAAGAATTGAACATTTCAAAATCCAAAAAAATGAATATGTTGAAAACACAAAAAATTTCACACCTCATTTGTATGAATGCATTGGATTAGTGCTCATTTTTAATTTTCTGTTAGCATCTGCTTGCTTGCATGTTGCATTTCAATTGTGTTATTCCTTTATTTATGCTTTATTTAATAATGGCTCAGCCCCTTGACAAAATCATGAAGTCCAACCCAATTAATGTGCAAGGGGCTGAGTCAGAACAATCGTTTAACTTGTTTTCTTAAGTATTTTTCAGGCACAGAAAGGTAGAAGGCAAAAGTACACATGTTATATGTATCATGGCCAAAAGGGGGGCCAGCCCCAAAAGTACATCATATAAAAGTACCCCACTGGATACACATCATCATAAAGAAAACAAAAGTACAAGTCATGAAGGTGGCCTAGCTCTCACCACCACTCTCTGTTGGACGGTGCTGGCGGCTGTTCTCAGTCTTACCAGGGTCCGCGGTCGAGCGAGGGGGCGGTGGCCTCATGGAGGCACGGGAGTCAGTAGACCACTGGGCAGTACGTCCCTCCTGGACGTTCCTCTGATACTCAGAGGAAGTCACAAGGTAGCTGGCGGAGTACGCACTAGCCTGCCCCTCCCTCACAGTGTGCTCTCGACCGCGCCGGTACCGGTTCTCCACCTTGCGCAGCAACTGCTCGGAGATGCCCAGACTCGTGCGTGCATCCAGGACCTGCTGGGAGAGACACTCACGCTCCTCCTTCCATCGACGGAGCTCCTTCTAACGCTCTCGACGCTCCATGGAGAGCATCACTCTCAGCTCGGTAGCCTCACGTGGTAGGTCGGGGTTGAGCTGGGAGACCTGGGTGCGTAGCTTGGACAGCTACTGCATCAACTCTGCCACCTTAGCACCCGCGAGCGCTGCCTGGTGATGGCGCTCTGAAGCTCAGCGGACTACACACAAGGGGATACATGTAAGTATGTGATAATTCATTTTTATACAGACAATTGATGTACTTACCCGAGCAACAAGGTCGTGCTCTGCCACCTCCGCCCGAGCTACCGCTATCGCCAGCCGCTCCCGGAGAGAGGCCACCTCCGGATCTGGCACACTCCTGCTTGTGGAGGCACCCGCAGCGTCGGTGCACTCCACGGTGGTCTGCGCCGCACGCTACACATCATAAAGTAGGTCAGCACATGGTGAACTTACCAGAGTTGCCAGGGCCTCACGAGCCTCTGCCAGCTGAGCCTCCGTACCCGCCAGCTGGGCAAGGAGTGTAAGGCCCTCGAATTTTGTTCACATTATGTCTATTTAATTTGGTGCATATTATAAGTATTTATTTACTTATGTGCATATATATATATATATATATGTTATTTCTGTACATATAAGTATATAGCTAATTCTGTACATATTGTAATTATCAAATTCTGTGCATGTAATGTCTATTTATCTTTATACATGTATGTTGGTTTAATGTATTTAGAGTTCTGCCCCAAATCCCTGTTAACGTCAACATCCTTTGATGTTAATGGCAGGTTGACGGCAAGCAGTGTGCCGTTTGTAGACACCTGATTCTGGCCCATAAGTTGAACCGTATTTCTTGTTCTCTTATTGAGCCCCAAGTTGGTCACTCACCTTAAGCCCATCTATTAACCTTGTTTTGAGCCCCTTAAGAAGCCCAAGTTCACTTTATCTCGTCCATTATCCTTTTTCAAAGAGTTCATGAGCTTTAATTCCTCATTATTCTCCCACATGATTAGCCAATTTTTTAGGATAATCGATTTTCCTTAACGCGACAGGTCATGGTGCCGTGTTAGCCTTATCGCGCCCCACTTGGCCATCGCGATAGTTCATGCATATCCATGCACGTGCCCTCATGGTCGCGATCATCTTGGTCGTCGCGACAGTCCTTGTTGCGCCCCTACGATCCGTCGCGACAAGCCCCGCATGCGCAAGCCTCCGCAACAACCTTCTATTTATCCTCCAATGGCCTTATCCTTATCTCCATGAAATCTCCCAACCATCCATGCGCAGTTTGGGGTTCTAGGGCACCTTGGGGCCATCCTTGGACTCTTCCCTACGGATTTACTTGACTTTTATCTCATTATTTGGGTCATTATTTTCTATGGATGGGATAATATCTCTCATTCTCTATTTAAGTGCCACTCCTTCTTCAGTGGAGGGGAAAGCCCATTTTTTCCATGAAGTGCTGCCAAAATTTCTCCAGACCCAACACTTAGCTCGTGGCTCACCCTTTCCCTCACATTCTCTTCCATTCTCTTCACCAAGCCATGCACTCTTCTTCTCATTTAAAGCTTGGTGCTTGAGGGAGGTGACTTCTGCTTCTTCCACGGCTTCTGCACGACCTGAGGACATCATCCAATGCCAGGGAGTCACCCCATTGGGGCTCTTTCTTCCCTCCTCCCTCTCATTTCTCTTGCATGCATGTTACTGTTTTCTTTTAGATAGGACTCATTTCCCTTTTCCTTCCCACATTTTTTATACACCCTAGGGGTTTAAAAACCACCCCCAGGTTCGTTCCCTCAATGTTATTCTTTTTTATTTCATTTTTGGATAGATGCTACACTTAAATATGTTCTAACCGGGTTTATTTTGTTGTTTTCTTCATTTTGACAGGCGCATCAGCAAGTATCGACGAGGGGCTCTTGTCCTCTAGCCGGCTGGAGGGCAGGAAGAAGGTCTACACCAACATTCTCTCGCACTGTAGAGGCCGCATTCACGGGCGTCGCGACATCAAGAACGCGCTTTGGTCGGGCATCACGACCTCAGCTCCATCGCTACGGGAGCCCCGTCGCGACACAAGTAAGTGCCCCTGTTCTCACCCCCTTTCCTAGCAATGTTAGTCCTAGTTTAATGCTTATTCATGGAAACTTGTTAGGTGGCGATCACTTCCTATTTCCATGCTTTTAATTTGGTTTTAAAACATGTTTTATGTCTCGAGAGGCGCACAACCCCGTGATTGCACCTTTTGGCGATCACAGTGGGACCTTCAATGCTAGCCTCGTCAATTTTGCTTGTTTTCCTTCCATGCTCATATGTTTAAGTGCTTTGTAGAACCTTATTAGGTGTATTTCTGTGTTTTTTTTCTTGTCTTCCTGCTCTCTGATGAGAAAGCGACGGGTCGCGTGGTCGCGACAGGATCGCGTTCTGCACGGCAGACGTGACTTCAGGTATGCATTGCTCCTTTTCCCTTCGCTCTGTTCCTATTCTGAGAGTCCTTCCATGTCTTCTCTATGCTGTGTTGCCATGTGTAATCGTGTTTCTCTTTGTTATAATCCTGCTAGGGTTCGGCTTTTCTGTTTACTTTCATTGTTTGCTTTCGGGTATTGTCACGCCAGATCGAGCAGCCGCGACAGTGTCGCACCGGTGGTGGGGGACGCATCTTAAGGTACACATTGTATGTTATTGCTTTCAGCCCATGCGTCAGTTTCTATTTGTTTAGGGAGTCATGCTATGTTGTTTACTTTCTCCCATGCTTGTATTGCGCTTAGGATTAGTCTATTTGCCCTTTGTGTGCATGTGGCTACAGGTCTCTGCATTCTATTTGTATCACGTCCGGAACTCCGGTCGCGATAAGGTCGTGACGGATCTGGTCGTCGCGACTTCAGCCGAGGCATGTCAGTTACTCTGTGTTAGTTTAGGATAGACATTGCATGCACCTTGGTGCACTTAGACTCATGCATACACTTCTGCTTCATGTAGATTAGGTGTCCTCCTTGGTAGTGGAGACCCTCTTGTAATCATGGGGTTGCCCACCCCTCGAGACACACATCATGTTGTTTTAAGAACATAAAATATGTAGCATGGATTAAAAGGAAGTGTGATCGCCACCTAACAAGTTGCCATGAATAGAAAAGAGACTAGGCTAACGTTGTTAGGAAAGGGATTGAGAACAAAGGCACTTACTGATGTCGTGACGGGTCTCCCCGTTGCGATGAAGCTGGTGTCGCGACGCTCGCCTCTGGCGCGTCTCTACTGTCACTACCCTCGCGTCTGTCGCATTCTCTACAGTGCGGGAGGATGTTGGTGGACCTTCTTCCTGTCCTCTGGCCGGCCAGAGGACAAGAGCCCCTCGTCATACCTTGTTTTGGATGCCCGCCAAGATGAAGAAAACAACAAAAAACAACCCTGCTAGTCCATATTTAAGTGTAGTATCTATCTAAAAGTGAAATGAAAGGAGAGAGCATGGAGGGAACGAACCTGGGGGTGGTTTTAAACCCCTTGGGTGGTATGAAGACATGGGAAGGAAAGAAAAATGTGTTCCTATCTAAAAGAAATGACAAAATGCATGGGAAGAGAAATGAGGAGAAGAAGGGAAGAATGAGCCCCAATGGGGTGACTCCCTGGCTGCTGGATGATGTCCTTGGTCACTGGAAAAGCGTCAGGAGTCGCCTCCTCCTCCACCAAGCTCCATGGATGAAAAATGTACCATCCCTTAGTGAAGAGGATAAGAGGAAAAGTGGTGGAATGGATGAGCCACGAGCTAAGTGTGAGGTCTGGTGAGATTTCGACAGCACTTCGTGGCAAAAATGGGGCTCTCCCTTCCTCTGAAGAAGAAGCCTCCCTTATATAGAGGATGGGAGATATTATCCCGTCCATGGGAGATAATGACCCAAATAATGAGATAAATAATGTAAATCTGGATGGGAGAGTCCTAGGGCGGTCCTCAAGGGTCCTTGAACCTCAAACCACGGCCAGGGGGGTTGGGAGGTTGCTTAGGATAGAGATAAGGCCAATAGAGGATAATGTGGAGGTGGTTGCGGAGGCCAGTGCACGCGGCTGTTGTCGCGACGGATCGTAGCGGTGCGACAAGGATAGTCGCAACGGCCATGATGGTCACGACCTCAAAGGCACATGCATGGATATGCATGGGCTGTCGCGACGGCCAAGGGGGGCGCGACAAGATAACGCGACGCCACGACCCGTCGCATTAAGGAAAATCAATTATTCTTAAAATATTGGTTAATCATTTGGATAAATAATCAATAATAGGGCTTATGGACTCTTTAAAAAGATAATTGGATGGGATAATGTGAAAATTGGGCTTTAATGGGCTCACCACATGGCTAATGAATGGGCTCAAGGTGAATGACCAACTTGGGGCTCATTAAGAGAACAAGAAACATGGTTCAACTTATAGGCCAGAATCCGAGTGAGATGGTGGCGCCCTGTAGTTGGTTGTGCCTAGCTTGCGGTGCCGCTACAAAGGCCATATCTGGGAGACGGCCCAGCCTTATAGGGAGAAAGAGAAGAAAGTTTGGGGATAAGTCGAGTGCAGATTTTAAAGGACAAATCAAGTTTAACTTCCTTCCACGGCACACCCCTTAAAGATTCAATCTGTTGTGCAGGGACTTTTGGTCATTTCATATTTTCCTCCTTGCCTGTTTCTTGCTTGGGCATGCGTACGACCGGGCTCAAGGGCGTCCCGCGGGGAACTGTACTGCCACTCTTTGCCATGCCCCATTCATCAATTTTCTTTCATTTGTTCTTCGTTCCTTCTCTTTTTATTTTTACTTTTCTTTTCTTTTGCAGGCTTGATTGACCATCTCTATTTAAGATTTCCTCTCATCAAGATGTGCTTAGGTTGGTCGTCTTTCTAGATAGCCCTTTTTTTTGCCCCTACACTTCGATCGAGTAAAGAAGAGAATAGCTTTTGCACTTCCTAGGTATGGCCTAAGTAGCAACGGTGTTTGCAAGAGGAACTGGCTAAGGTTGCCATGTGAGTGTGTGATGATCCTTGCTTAAGGTGACTTTTAATGACAGGGGAAGAAATGTCGGACTCCTAGCACGAAGTAATCTCTCGCCTGAGTGCTGCAGAAGCAAAACAAACCTAAGACTGACTCGACCACTCTAGTTGTGAACTAAGATGACTCTCTTTAATGTTTTCTGTGTTGAAACAAATATTTACTTGGTTATTTAGTGCACAATGCGACCCCTTTATTGAAAGAATGACCTGCATTAGTCTTTGAACTTTGATTTTGGTGGATTTTAATTAGCTCATTTGCAGGAAAAAGTAGGGGTGGTAAAATTGGAGTCAACTCAACACAAATAAGAGGGAGACAAGACTCTACATGAATATGAGGGATAAGAACCCTCAAACAAAAAGGATTTACAAAGAAGTGAAGAAAATGCTAGCGGGGACTGAAACCTCGGAAACAGTGAGAGAAAGGGTCAGGACCCTGAGTAGGTAGTGAAGGAGGAATCGGGTCAAACCCGAGATTAGGAGGGGTTAGAGGAAGTAACTGTAGGATAGAGGGTGGAAGATCTGGAGGATCAAAAGGGGAAGTGGAAAGAGGGGAATCGGGACCAAGATCAGACATCCTTGGAGGATGTGGACCCGGCCTAAAGTTAGGTGGCTCGGGTGTAAGAGGAAGAGGGGAATTCTGAGCACCCGGAAGAAAGTTAGATGACTCAGGTGGATGTGGAAAGAAACCCTGAGAACTGGGAGGGTGATAAGATGATTGGGAGGCTCAGGTGGAGAGGATGAAAAGATACCTGGAGTACCCAGAGGATGATTGGGCGGCTCAGATAGAGGAGATAAGTGAGGGTCCAAAGACCCTAGGGGAGTAGGAGGGGAAGGATGCGGCACCAGCCCATGATTGTGAGATCGAGCATCTCCTCTTGGAATAAGATTGACCAGAATGAGTAGCATTGAAAGATCAAGGTCAGAAGATGACAAGATAGGGAGATCGACATTTTTCTTGTAGAACTTCAATCTTGATCTCAGCCTCCTTCGCTTCTTGACAGATACCCTTGCATGCCGCAACTGCTTTGTTCTCACAGATAGACATGATTGATTCTTCTTGGTATGTCTCCTCAGATAACGGGCCCAAGCAGTAGATGGCTCGCTCTTTTCCACAGCCACATAGCTCTCTCATCAATTGCCATAGTTGCCATATGTGCACTTATTTTGGGCAGCTTGGTCTCTTGCCCCTTGAATGCAGCTTTGGTCGGAACTAGTGGCACAGTCTGTTGCCCCTTGCACGGCAGAATCAACTCGGCAAAGGCCTTAGATCAGCTTGGCAATGCAGCCACATACCCCTTGAGTGGAAGTTCTAATAAATGTGTGGGGGTTATAGTGTTGAGAACTTTAACCATAGGTTGCCATGACTGACCTTGGAGCATTGACTTCATGATGACCTTGGCAGCAGTGTGAGTTAGCACAACATTTGTAGAGAACCCCTTTTTTTGACCAGCCATATGCAATATAACTGAATGAGTAGTGATGAAGGCATCAATGGTAGCATCTCCAATAAGCAATGTGATGGCTACCATCCTCGCTTTAGAAGTGATGGGCACCAATGCTCGGGAACTCCTTTTGACAATCATCTCATGAGGGGATGAAGGCGCATCCTTCCGAAATGTGCCCGAGATAAGGACATAGATCGGCATGTGGTTGATGTAGTTGTGAGGGTAGAAACGCATGACTGGGACTGGGCTACCTTCACTCGGGCTATCTTGCTCCCGGGAGGTAGATTCAAGGCATGCCCCTAGTGGTTCACACTCGCTCCGTTGGGTGGTTATGATGATGGGATGTATGGTGGCTATGGTGGGTTTGTCAGATGCGAAGGGTTTGGCATGAGGTGATTGGATGGTGGCAAGGATAGGCTCCTGCGGAGAGAGCTCTTCTTCCAACTCAGAGGCTGAGTTAGCCTTAAGCTTGGAAGTAGGAAACTCTTGCTCCGGCTCACAGGTGAGTGGAGCTTGCTCGAGCCTTGGTGCTATGGTGGTGGCCTGCTCAGGCACGGGTGGTGGTGTAATGGAGAGGATGGCAATGGGTAAGGATGGAGGGTTTAGAGGAGGTGAGGGATCAGTGGGTTGCGACGTTAGCGGAGATGATCGACGGTGCACTGATACAATACGTCGAGCTGACAGCTTGTCATCATGGTGCGGTGAGGCATCATGGGTAGGTTTGGTGGTGATGGCCCGAGCAAGGGTTGGTGGAGGAGGCTGTTGAGGTGGTGACGGAGCAGGTAGTGCACTCGGAGGGTAAGTAATGAAATGCCTCTGGCCTTGCACTGATGTAGATGACTGTCTTGATATTTGCACTTGCTATCTCGGTAGCGGCTGGAACTGATCTACCGAAGGCTACTTGGGTGGCTGTTCCACCACCTGTGATGAAGAGGGCTGCTGCCCTTGGCCTTGTGCTGTTCTCTTTTCTTGACAATGTAGGATGAGCCTGTGCATTTCAGCCCAATCTATCTTGTGCTCTAGATTATAGATCACATCTCGAAATTCATAGCAATTTGTGATTGTATGCGGCGGTACATGGGTGTTGCATTGGCAATGATGAGCTTGATCTTCTCTTCCTCCGAGATATGCATCTGGACATGCGCGGATATCTAACACCACCGGTCGGCATAAGTTGTAAATTCTTCATCGGGCTTCATCTGCTCAGCCACCAGATCGGCCATTGAGTACTCGGGCCCTGCCCAGTCTTGGTATTGTTGTATGAATCTGACCTTGACCAGTTCAAAATCCCCGACTTCATTGGGAGGCAGAGAATAAAACCACTCCAGAGCGAGCCCATCCAATGACCGCCTAAACAGATAAGCCAATAAGTGGCGATCATGCTCATAGGACACCGACTTATAGAGGAACTCCTTCAGATGGACGTAAGGGTCTCCGGCTCCACTATACTTGCGATAAATGGGGAGCTGAGAGAGTGAAGGGATTCAGAGACCATGGAAACCGGGGAGTGTATCATTAAAGGATGGTTTGGGATTTAACTGTCTCCGCAAGTCGCTAAGCTCACGCTTCATGGACTCGAACTCGGATTGGAAGTCCTGAGCCGTGGTGGATTGTGGATAGAGAGGGCCAGCCTGGGAATGAGATCGGAGTCAAGAGTCAAGGTCCGGACTAGATTGAGCATAATGGGTCGATTGTAATGATGTGGGCTGAACAGAAGGACGGCCTAATACAGGAGTGACAATGTGAGGGGATCTGGAATGAGTAGGATGATGTGGGCCTATTGGGCCCATCTTGGAAGGAGACTGTGGAGCAAAGGTGAACAACAACTCCGGGGCCTGGTCAGGGCCCATTTCAAGCAGGAGGCGCTCCAATTCAGCAGCCTCATTAGAGGAGGATGGTGACGGAACAGAGTGGGAAAGGGCACTCTCATCGGCCCGATGGGCCCTGGACCGGGCCGAATTTGGAATAGATTCATGAGACAAGGGGTCTACATGAGGAAGAGAAGTTGAAGGATAGCCATGAGAGGATGGGAAATGGGGGATTTAAAAAGGATACACTAAAATACAAATAAGGGGTACAACAACAGTTACAATCACACAAGAAGGGGATGAGAAAGGGAGTTCTCAAACAAACACCCAAGTTAACATGATATGTATCAAGATTTTAGGGTTATCACTTAGCCTTTTAATGGATTGATTTAATTGAATTGCACTCGACTAAAGAGGGACTCTAATAGGTGTGTACTCAAGTACTCCGGGATGACTATGGGGGCAC
Source organism: Colocasia esculenta (assembly GCA_014218235.1). NCBI lineage: Eukaryota > Viridiplantae > Streptophyta > Magnoliopsida > Alismatales > Araceae > Colocasia > Colocasia esculenta. Next base: position 142,806,498 of record CM024757.1, read on the forward strand.
ACGACTCACGCGTAAGATGGCCTGAACTAGGGGTGCAACGGGTACAACCAGCCTGGCAAACCGCAACGTGCGTATGGCCACGGGGACTTACGGAGGCCCTCAGTAGGAGGCCACGGTCAGCCCACGAGTGCTCGCAGGTGAGAGGGTGTACTCTACCAAGGAGGAAAACCTAAACTACACGAGATAGAAGTGTATGCAAGAACCTAGGTGCACCGAGGTGCATGCAATGTCTAACCTAATCTAACAAACAGTAACTGACAGGCCTCGGTTGAGGTCGCGACGACCATCTCCATCGTGACCTTATCATGACTGGAAACCCAGCTGTGATAAGAACAGAGTGCAGAGACCTATAGCTACATGCAAACAAAGAGCAAACAGGCTAGCCTAAAGCGCAATACAAGAATGGAGTAAAGTAAACTATACAGAAAGGCTCTCTAAGAAAACAGACACAGATGGACGGACGGAAATCAGTAACATCAAAACATACCTGAGGACGCGTCCCATGCCCACGGCGTGAAAGTATCGCGGCCGCATGCCCCGTCGCGATAAGACCCGAAAGCAAACAGTGAAAATAAATGGAAAATCCGAACCCTAGCAGGATTCTAACAAACAGGAATGCGAATATACATGGCAACATAGCATGAACAAGACATGGAAGCACTCTCAGTGAAGCAACAATGTAAAGGGGAGAGGTAGAACGCGTACCTGAATTCGCGTCCGCCTTTATGGACGCGATAGTGTCACGACAACGCGATCCGTCGCGTCAACAATCGAGAGAAGAAAACAGATAAAAAACACAGAAATACACCTAACAGGGTTCTACAAAGCACATAAACACATCATGATGGCAGGAAAACAAACAAAGTTGATGAGGCTAGCCTTAAAGGTCCCACCGTGATCGCCAAAAGGTGTAATCACGGGGTTGAGCACCCCTCGAGACACACATCATGTTGTTTTAAGAACATAAAATATGTAGCATGGATTAAAAGGAAGTGTGATCGCCACCTAACAAGTTGCCATGAATAGAAAAGAGACTAGGCTAACGTTGCTAGGAAAGGGATTGAGAACAGAGGCACTTACTGATGTCACGATGGGTCTCCCCATCACGATGAAGCTGGTGTCGCGACACCCGCCTTTGGCGCGTCTCTATTGTCGCGACCCTCGCACCTGTCGTGTTCTCTGCAGTGCGGGAGGATGTTGGTGGACCTTCTTCCTATCCTCCGACCGGCCAGAGGACAAGAGCCCCTCGTCAGACCTTGCTTTGGATGCCTGCCAAGATGAAGAAAACAACAAAAACAACCATGTTCGTCCATATTTAAGTGTAGTATCTATCTAAAATTGAAATGAAAGGAGAGAGCATGGAGGGAAAGAACCTGGGGGTGGTTTTAAACCCCTTGGGTGGCATGAAAACATGGGAAGGAAAGTAAAATGCGTTCCTATCTAAAAGAAATAACAAAATGCATGGGAAGAGAAATGAGGAGAAGAAGGGAAGAATGAGCCCCAATGGGGCGACTCCCTGCCTGCTGGATGATGTCCTTGGTCGCTGGAGAAGCCTCAGGAGTCACCTCCTCCTCCACCAAGCTCCATGGATGAAGAATGTGCCATCTCTTAGTGAAGAGGATAAGAGGAAAAGTGGTGGAATGGATGAGCCACGAGCTAAGTGTGAGGTCTGGTGAGATTTCGGTAGCACTTCGTGGCAAAAACGAGGCTCTCCCTTCCTCTGAAGAAGAAGCCTCCCTTATATAGAAGATGGGAGATATTATCCCGTCCATGGGAGATAATGACCCAAATAATGAGATAAATGATATAAATCCGGATGGGAGAGTCCTAGGGCGGTCCTCAAGGGTCCTGAAACCTCAAACCACGGCTAGGGGGGTTGGGAGGTTGCTTAGGATAGAGATAAGGCCAATAGAGGATAATGTGGAGGTGGTTGCGGAGGCCAGTGCACGCGGCTGTTGTCGCGATGGATCGTAGGGGCGCGACAAGGATAGTCGCGACGGCCATGATGGTCGCGACCCCAATGGCCCGTGCATGGATATGCATGGGCTGTCGTGACGGCAAGGGGGGCGCGACAAGATAACGCGACGCCACGACCCATCGCGTTAAGGAAAATCAATTATTCTTAAAATATTGATTAATCATTTGAATGAATAATCAATAATAGGGCTTATGGACTCTTTAAAAAAATAATTGGACAGGATAATGTGAAAATTGGGCTTTAATGGGCTCACCACATGGCTAATGAATGGGCTCATGGTGAATGACCAACTTGGGGCTCATTAAGAGAACAAGAAACATGGTTCGACTTATAGGCCAGAATCGAGTGTCTACACCTCTCACCCGCGAGCACTCGTGGGCTGACCAGGGCCTACTACCAAGGGCCTCCGTAAGTCCCAGTGGCCGTACGCACGTTGCAGTTGCTGGGCTGGTTGTACCCGTTGCACCCCTAGTTCAGGTCATCTTAAGCGTGAGTTGTGTGTCCCCTTAGTCATCCCGGAGTACTCGAGTACACACCCATTAGGGTCCCTCTTTAGCCGAGTGCAATTCAATTAAATCAATCCATTGAAAGGCTGAGTGATAACCCTAAAATCCTGACGCATATCACGCTAACTTAGGTATTTGCTTTGTTAGGATCGGTTATTCAGTAATGGCAAAGCTAGAAGGGGGGTTGAATAGATTTGCAGTGAAAACTTAAGCAATTTAAAAATTACTTCAGATTAAAAGATCTACTCAATTAAAACCCCTCACTGATCTAAAGTAATGTGTGTAGACAAATTAACAAGTAGTGTGTAGACGAAATCCCTATGCATGCATCTAGCGTAATGCAAGTCAAACCATAATTCAAACCACAGTGCACAAGGGATTTTTAGGTGGTTCTAAGATCACACCCAGTGACTCCTACATCCACCCCTCACACAGTGAGGACACACTACTCAAGAACTGAGTACAACACACACACGAGCACAACGGCTCAACCACACACACACACGCTAGATCAAGTCCACAATAGATCAGATCCTCTAGCCTTGATCTGATCAACACACCACATACACACATTATCTGATGCAAACACGCAATTAGAACAACAATCCACATGTGGATCAAGCACAAGGAACGCTCGAACCATAACCACACACACAGAGATATGAAAAGTGGAAGGAAAGAAGAGTTCTGAGATATAGAAACAAATCCAAGTGTGAACTCTTCGTGTGGTCGTCCAGAAGAACTTTAGGCTTCGTGTTGATGAAGATCAGATGATGTAGACGAAGCTTGATTCGTGGACAAACCGACTTCAACTCCTCTCACGAGATGGATCTTCATTGAACAATCTGGAGAGTTGAAGCAGAGCAGCAGGAAGAAGCTCTTCTCTTGGGTTTTGCTTAGGGTTTTGATATGGTGGCTTCTTGCTGCGAAAATACCTCCATATGATCTATATATAGTGGTGTCCAAGCATAGAGAGTCGTGCTAAAAGGAAACACCCCAATACAGATGATATCCTGACCATCGAATCTGACTTTCTCTTCTTCTGTCGACAGGCACCATGTAACTGTCGACAGCTACTACTCAATTCTGGTTTCCAGAAGCATGTAAGTTCCTAAAACACTGGGGCTATTGACAGGCGATCCTGGCTGTCGACAGGCAGCCTTCATCTGTCGACAGGTGCACTTCATTGTTGACAACTACTGCTCCATTTGAGCTTCCAGTAGCTTGTTTGTTCTGGATGAGTGTATCTGTCGACAGGGAACTTCCTAGCTGTCGACACATGACCACTTGAACTGTTTTTCTTGATCTTTTGCACTTGTATCTTGATGCTTCTCTTGTATGCATTCACACCTACATTAAAAGACATTCTAAGTGAGATACAATGAATACATAGGTGTTCATCAAAGCATTTGCTCACTTGATCATTTCATTCATATCTTTGTCATATTTATCATGTTTCCAACATTAAGACAACATCAATTATGTTACTTATCATCAAAAACATTTAAGCACATGTCATCATACACATTGTAACCCAACATGCTTGAGAACTTCCTTCTCATCTCCTTCTTGTGTGATTGTAACTGTTGTTGTACCCCTTATTTGTATTTTAGTGTATCCTTTTTAATTCCCCCATTTCTCATCCTCTCATGGCTCCTTTCCACTTCGCCTATCCTCCAATCACTCCTCCTCATTTAGATCCCTTATCTCATGAGTCTATTCCAAACTCGGCCCAATCCAGGGCCCATCGGGCAGATGAGAGTGCCATTTCCCACTCTGTTCCGTCACCATCCTCCTCTAATGAGGCCACAGAATTGGAGCGCCTCCTGCTTGAAATGGGCCCTGACCAGTCCCGGGAATTGTTGTCCACCTTTGCTCCACGATCTTCTTCCAGGATGGGCCCAACAGGCCCACATTATTCTGCTTATTCTAGATCCACTCACATTGTCACTCCTGGATCGAGCCAACCTTCTGTTCAGCCCACATCGTTACAACCGGCCCATTATACTCAATCTGGTCCGGACCTTGACTCTCGTCACTGCTCTCATTCTCAAGCTGGCCCTTGCTATCCACAGTCCACCTCGGCTCAGGACTTCAAATCCGAGTTTGAGTCCATGAAGCGAGAGCTTAGTGACTTGCGGAGGTAGTTAAATCCCAAAAACTCCTTTAATGATACACTCCCTGATTTCCATGGTCTTCGGATCCCTCCACTCTCTCAGCTCCCTATTTATCGCAAATATAGTGGAGCCGGAGTGTAGTACCCCAAAAAATTCATTAATTTAAAATTATAGATAAATTGAAATTTTTATAATTAATAAAATCAAAGTAGTTAAAAAGATACGCATCATTATTGCATGCGTAAAAAACTCATACAAAAATTTTGTAAAAATAATAGTTATACCTTAAATAATATTCTCTAATGACCCATTAAGAAATTTGGGTATAGAAAAATCATTTGGACCAAGTTTTATAATTTATGTGACTTATAATTGTAATTAAAGAATAAGTCGGAAAACCCATTATTATATGAGCTAAAGTGGATTAAAAATTAAAGTAAAATTTTGGGTAGACTCCAATCGATACGTATTGATAGCCCATCATGAGAATTTAGACCCATGGACCTCTCATAGCCCATGAATAAATTCAAGTAAGAAAAAATACAATAAATCTGTAATTCCATTATTTCCTAATTAAAAGAGAAAATTCCCATAAGTTAAATTCCATTAAGTGATGGGCTTTGTTAAATGGATCATATAACAGTTATTGGGCCAAAATAGAGGTTTTTAAAAGATGAATAATAGAATAATACCCTAAATTCGTATATTTAATATTGCCTAAAAAGAAAAAAGGGCTATTAAATCATTAAAATAGTGAACTTGGGTTGAAATTAGATTCCTAACCCTACCCTAATTAGTTGGCCACAAAATTGCATCCCAACATAATCCCAATAGGAGTTGGCAAGCTTAGAAGGAGGAGAGAAATATGGAAATCTCAGAATTAAAGGGGAATTAGAGTCCCATTAGGAAATAGCAACCCAAGGAGCTTAAATACTCCTTAAACCCTCCATGGCTGGCCCTAACTCGTTGTTGGGGCTTGCTGGACATGGTGAAGAGGCCAAGGAGAAGAGGAACTCGTGGGGAAAAGGCTGGACCGAGCTCCAACCTCTGCACTTCGAGTTCTAAACCCTAGAAGATCAAACGAGTCAAAGGTAGGCATTCTCACAAGCTAAACTCAATTAAATTCGTCTGCAGATTGTTCCAACCATCATGAACAAAAGCCCTCTTGTTGTTCTATTTTTCATCGAGCCAATCTTTTGTTCTTTATTTTTGAAGTTCTACAACCCCCTTGACCCCGAACCCTCATGTTAAAACTAGATCTCCATGTTCTGTTAATCCCATGCTACAAAATTTTAACTGGAGATAATGATGGTTGTTAGGCATCGTTTGCTCCTGAAAGCCCCAATTTTCATCTAGTATCCTGCTCGAATTAAATCTTTTACCTTCATTGTACACTATTCTATGTTCATCGTGCATGTTCATGTTTAAAACCTGTCCAGACCTTGATGATTTACAATTCCTATTTATCGTGTATACTCTTGCATATCTAGACTCATTTACAAGGGGTTTTGTGATTTTTAATCAACTATACATCGAGTTATCAATTTTTAATCTACCCTGTATCAAAACATGGAAACCTTGGACCGCAATCCAAGGCAATTCCTTTTCCTGCTCGGACTCAGGCACAGGACCTAAGAATGCTACGGCCCGATAGGTCGCGTTCTCAGGGGCTGATTGCGACTAGCAACTTGTCGCGTTCTGAACGCGACAGGCTCTGGCATCGCGTTCTGGCGACTTGACCAACCCGTCGCGACCCTTGATTGACCCTGTCGCGTTTTGAACATGCCCTGTCGCGACCCTTACAGGGGTACGTCGTGTTCCGGATCTTTGCATCAAAACCCTGTATTTTTCAAGTCTTGACTTTCTACAGTAACCTCTCACCCTTGTTAACTGTCTTAAATGTAGTAAACGAAGTTGTTAAATCTTGGATATGTAATGAGTTAATTAAAAGTCATTTACTTGATCATTTCATCTCCATGATTCTCTTTAACACATGCACACACTTGAACCACCCAATAATGACTTGACTTGGCATGGAAATATCTCATAATTTATCTGGTAAATTGCTGTAATAACATATTTAAATTGCCCTATCTTTAAAGGTACATGTCTTCGTTTCTCGCGATGTTTTTGGAATACCGTTGTTGACACTCCACTGTTCTAGAATTCCTCTAGAACGTCGAGCACTTGTTTCTATATATACACTTTCTCTTGACTTGGACAACCTCTCCGTCGGATACTCCTTCTATGGACTAGTGAATCCTTGCTCAAGGCCTCCGTAAGTCTCCTCTGTCCATGGATTCTCACATGGTCGACGAGCTGGTTGTACCCTAACACCTATGATACCCTTTAGGGATTAGTAAGATCCAAACGGCCTTAGATCTGCTCTCTCTCTTATCTTGAATCACGCCGGACCTCTGGACCTGTGTATAACATGGCCAGTGGAAGGGTAGTGAATTCCACCTGACTGCCAACACCAATTACGAGTGTTGTGCAACTGTTACTATCGCCCGTTTACTCAACGTTTTATGTGCAATGACCTGTAGTTCTCATATATACTCGACTCGCTCATCTATTCACACTCTCTCTACTATCTCGTCTATTTCATATAGTGCTCTTATCTATTTCTTGGTACTCTCTATTGGCCATTAACTGATTGTCTAAAGATAAACAAAATAACCAATGCCAGCGCAATAGGGCCCGATCTGGTCCTGGGGAGAGCACCCGAAAAGTGCCATTTGCCCGCGGGAGTTAAAATGATCAGGATGTCGGCATTACATCCAAGTGCCATACTATCAAGATTAATCTATGATAATCAAAACAAAGTGCTATATTCTCTCGTTGACTATTGACAAAACAAAGTGCTATATTCTCTCATTGTCTATTGACAAACAAAGTGCTATACTCTCTTTCGGCTATCTACGGATAACCAAAGTGCAATACTATTTCGATTGACGAAAGTTAATCAAAGTGCTATACTATTTTTATTGATAAAAAAAATCAATCAAAGTGCAATTTACTCTCTATATGGCCAACTACTTTCTCTCTCCTTGCTATACATGTTACTTGCTATTGCTCGACAATGACGTTACTTGCTACCATGTGTTATCGTTTTCTATCGTGACTTGATCATATTCATTGTACTATACTTGATTCATGTGCCATTCGAACCATGTTACTTGTGCTATTACTTTCTCGACTTTACATGACTCTCTCTATCATTAGTTACTTTGTTCTTTAAAGCATTAATCATTTAAAGCCTACTTGATCCTGAGATTTAAGTCCTACTGAGCGTTATCACTCACCCTTCGTTATTTTTTTTGTGTCTCAGGTAAGTCGAATGATGACATTACACACCCCAATGGGATAGGACCAGAGTGATGAGCGACCTAGAGTCAGTTGATGAAGTTACCCTAGTACCGTGGAGTCTAGTAGTTATTGCTTTAGATTTCTTTCCAATGTAATGATGTCATTGAGCTATATGTATTGGCTCTGGATTAGTGCTTGTAATAGTCTTAGTGAAATTTTAATGAAATGAAGAGTTTATTCTAATTATTGTTCATTAGATGCTCTGAATTACTCAACTGCTCGTACATTTTACACTACTATGTACTTTGCTCACGTCACCCCGATTTATTCTGCTGCTAAATTGGCGGGGCGTGACACGGAGACCCTTACATCCATCTGAAGGAGTTCCTCTATAAGTCTGTGTCCTATCAGCATGATCGTCGCTTATTGGCTTATCTCTTTAGGCGGTCATTGGATGGACCCGCTTTGGAGTGGTTCTATTCACCGCTTACAAATGAAGTCGAGGATTTTGAAGTGGTCAAGGTCAGATTCTTACAGCAATACCAAGACTGGGCAGAGCCCGATGAAGAATTTGCAACTTATGCTGACCGGTGGTGTAAGATGTCTGCCCATGTTCAAATGCACATCCCTGAAGAGGAGAAAATCAAGCTCATTATCGCTAATGCAACACCTATGTATCGCCACATTTTGACTATGGACAACATCATTTCCATGCAATAATTATACAGTCAGGCACGCTTTGTTAAAAACCCAACTCATTGACTCCCCCATGTCATCCTTGTTTGAAGCCCAACAACCCAGTCGCACATTTCAAGGGCCCGCTTATGAGGGAGTCCAAACCCATGCCCAAGTTGATGCTATCCACCACCCCATGTCTACCCATTCCACTAACCACTATACACCTCCACCTCCATATAGCCAACTCGCTCCACTTCCGCAAGAACAACCACCTCGCCCATGCCACCGCACCACACCATCCAATACTCATCCATCATGACATCCACTTGGCCCAAAGCGAGCCCATTATCATCCGTTGCCTGAGACCCTCTCTGATGTCTTCACAGCCCTAATGTCCATCAATGCATTACAGATCCCTCCAGAAAAGCCAAGCTGGGACATGGCAGTGGACCGATCAGAATATTGCCCATATCATCGCCATCCGGGACATACAGTCGTGAACTGCTGTGAATTTCGAGATGTGGTCTATGATCTAGAGCACAAGATAGATTGGGCTGAAATGCACAGACTCATCCTGCATTGTCAAGAAAAGAGAAGAGCACAAGGCCAGGGGCAGCAGCCCTCTCCATCACAAGCAGCAGAACAACCGCCCAAGCAACCAGCAGAACAATCAAGACAGGAAGCACAAGCATCAAGATTGTTATCTCAATTAGCTAAGGATCATAGGCATTTCGAAGCACAAGCACCAAGGGCATCATCCGCTCCGTCACAACCTCTACAACCTCCTCCACCAACCCCCGCTCAGGCTATCACCACCACACCTACCCTTGATACCTCACCGTACCCTGATGACAAGCTATTAGCTCGACGTATTGTGTCAGTGCGTCGTTGGTCATCTCCCCCAATGCCACAACCCACTGATCCCTCACCTCTCACAGACCCTCCATCTTTACCCCTCGCTACTATCTCCACCCCACTACCACTTGCACCTGAGCAAGCCATTGCCACCACACCAAGGCTCGAGCAAGCTCCGCTCACCTCCGAGATAGGGCAAGAGCTTCCTACTCCCAAGCTTAAGGCTGACCTAGCCTCTGAGTTGGAAGAAGATCTCTCTCAGCACGAGCTTATCCTTGCCACCATCCAATCACCTCACGCTAAACCCTCTGCATCCAACAAGCTCTCCATAGCCACCACACATCCCATCACCACCACATCCCAATGGAGCGGGTGTGCACTACCAGCAGCATGCCTCGAGTCTGCTCATCATGAACAAGACAAGCCAAGTAAGGATGACCCGAACTCGGTCATGCATTTCTCCCTACACAACTACATAAGTTGCATGCCACTATATGTCCTTGTCTCTGGAACAGTTGGGAAGAATGAGATGATTGTCAAGAGGAGTTCCCAAGCATTGGTGCCAGTCGCTTCCAAAGCGAGGATGGTAGCTGTTACATTGCTCATTGGAGAAGCTACCATGGATGCCGTCATTACCCCGCGCTCAGTTATATTGCGAATGGCTGGTCAAAAGAAGGGGTTCTCTACAAATGTCGTGCTATCTCACACTACTGCTAGAGCTGTCATGTATCAGTTTTTACTCAAGGGGCAAGAAGTCACGCTACCAAGAGCATTCAAAACTCTTCATGCCATATTTCAGCCCGACCAGCGACACATTGCTATGCCACCAAGATCACTCAAGGTTTTACCAAGAGTCCTTTGCAATTTTCCTCAACCTGTCAGTCGGTTGGCCATGATAGTGCCACCCATCATACTCCTAGAAGCCTTCCCTCTTCAACTATCAAGGGAGTTGGCCTTTATGTCTGACTATCAGGCCAAGATGCCAAATCTCAAGTTGTTGGTGCCGCACATCAAATTTTCATGGATTTGCACTATCCACTTGTTAGGGGAAACCCTCTTAGTAAAGGAGCCTCTTTATGGCATTACCCCGCGGGTGTCTATAGAGATTGGGCATGCAAATGATAACGAGAGGCAAGTACACATATGACAACTATGGTAATTAATGAGAAAGCCATGTGGCTGCGGAAAAGAGCAAGGTCGTCTACTGCTTGGGCCCATTATCTGAGGAGACATACCAAGAAGAAGCAATCACGTCTATCCGTGAGAACAAAGTAGTTGCGGCATGCGAGGGTATCTGTAACGTCGCGTGCTTTTCGGATTCTTATGGATCATGTGTGTATCGGTTGTGGTGGCCATTGTGAGGCCAATGTGGTTTGGTCGTGTGAAGTGTGCAGGTGTGGTGCAGGTTTGGTCCTGAGATAAAATAGGACCTGCTGCAGTTGAGTAGGAGTTGGCGGCCAGGTGTGGTCGTTGACTTGTAGGCGTCCATATGTGTTGACGTTTACTGTATGAACTTGGCGACAAGGGATATGGACGTCTAGCCTTGGCGGTCTGATTGGTGACAGCCATGTTGACGCCAACCTGTGCGACCTGCAGAATATAGTCTACCCGAGAGCAGTTCCCTCAGCTCAATCTCTCTCTCCCTTGCCCTGTCTTCATGCCTCTTGCTTCCCCAATGCTTCCAACGGTTGTAAAAGGATAATTGGAGGAACGTGGAACGCGAGACGGTGACGAATCGGCCAAGGAAACGCCGGGACGTGGTGCAATTGCCGTAGGAGCTCGCGGAGGGTTCGGTGTGAACCGGGAGAATTTAGGAGGTTTAAGCGCGTATTGAGGTAGGGAATGATCCCTTTAGTTCCTATAGGTTGTGATAATGCAATTGGAAAACATGAATCTGCATGATAATGGTGTTTTCGGGTAATGGTATCCATGCGGGGTACATGGGTGGTTTGAGCAATTTAACAATAGAAACATGTCGTTTTGTGTTAACTAGAATGCATGCATGTTAGAGGAAGTGTTTCCTCGTGTTTTTCGCTGGTTTTAGGGCGAGGACACTTGTGGAGTCGGCCTAGGGTTTCTGTGAGAACTGGTAGCCGAGGAGCTTGGCGTCAACATCGACTGACGCCAGGTTCTTCAGCTGGGAACTTAATGGCTATATACCTTGCCGTTTACATCCCATCGACGGCAGTCGATGTTGCCGTCAGCATGCTTTGGTTTAAAATTGATATATGAATATCTGTTGGTATCGAGCGGTGCAACGATAGTCGTGGTGCACCAATGCTCGTGGTTTCTGAGACTAGCGTACTGGGTATGCAGTTGGCTGGTTCTTTACGTGGTTGCTATGACTAGCATACAGGATATGCAGTTAGCTAGTACTTTACGTGCTTACGTCGTGTTCATGTGTAGTGGACTACTAGTGCACGTGGTTTACATGAGACTTCACGTGGTTTGTGTGTGACGTGCACGTGGTTTTGTGTACATGGCAAGTATACGACGCCTACCATGGTTACCTCTCCAATTGGGTGCCCCAGGTTCTTTGTGAGCCAGGCTGTTAGCTCGGGGCTTTGTCCTGGTACTTGTGTTGTACCGTCGAGGTTTGTGTCGTCTGACCTGGACACCCTCACTCCCTTGTTTGAGTTGTACGTCCGGCTGAGGGAAAGACGACAGTGGGACAGTGACACTTGTGTTTGTCTTTAGTCACTTGTAGTGCGCTCGTAGTTGGGGGTACGGACAGCATTAGTCGACACTGGTCCCCAGCTAGTCCTTTTCCAGTGCCTCACTCTAGAGGGCCCAGGCCAGGGTCTCCAGAGGTGCCAGGCATGGGCCTACGACCGTGTGGTCCGCAGGTGGTGGTGTTTAGTTGGTCTCCACAGTTGCTTGACCTTTTCACGTGGAGCGGCAGCTGGACCTTTCGTTCGTGGCTGCGAGACTGAGAGGTAGACCTGTGTTAGCTTATCCGAGTCAGTCTCTGGTGTCGCGAACCAGTTCACGTGGCTTGTGTTTGGCTGTCTCTACTTTAGCTTGTACACTTGTATCGGTTTGCCGTTTAATTATTACAGATGCTTTTCGTAGTCGGCAGACGGTGAGTACTTTTATAGCTTTCATATCCTGCTTAGCTGTTCTATAAATTGTTGGTACTGTTTACTACTTTTGTACCTGTGGTTTTGGTTTGCTCAGTTTTGGGGGAGTTCCCTACTGAGCCAGTGACTAGCGAGGCTCACCCCTACCCCCACTGGTGAGAGCGAGGAGGACGTTTCTCGACCATCGTCCAGTTCAGAGCCGCGTCGTAGTGGTGCAGGGTCGGTACCTCCAGCTATGTAGTAGCAGCTCCAGCAGTGTAGTGTAGCTAGTTTGTTACTTGTTTCAGTTGTACCTCGGGGTATGCCCCAGGCTCTTGTACTTTCTTTCAGTTGTTGTGGAAATATGGCTATGTAAACTTGTGAATTATATATATGAAATGGTGTGTTCCTTTGTGTTTACACGGACTGTGGTTTGGTATCCCTTGCGAGGCTTTGGCCCGTTCGCGGGAGGCGGACTCGGATCAAGTACGTTATTGGCTTAACGGGCTTGGCCGAGGTGTTCCGCCACAGTTGGTATCAGAGCAAGATCCGTGTTAATATAAGGGAACTGGAAAGATACATAGCCTTATTTCGGTCTTTGTACACTGCTGGTAGGGGCCCTGGTTTCTGATAATTTGTTGTTTTGTTTTGCTTGGTATTTTGTTTATGTAGAAATTTGAAATGGCTGATAGAAGAGATTGGGGTGGTGGAGGAGATGATCCAGAGGAGAGTACTCAGCGTATGATAGAAAGAATCTGGGAGAGCCTTACTGATATTTAAAGGAGGATGGATTAGCAGGCGCCGGTACCACCGGTTGCAGTGCCACCTGGGGATGGAGAGACTGTACCTGTTGCTCCAATTCCGCCAGGAGTGGAGGTGCCTTTTGCAGCAACTGTATCACCACCACCAGTGCTATTAGCAGAGGAACCAGTGATGCAAGTTGAGAAATTTCTGAGATTGCAGCCGCCTACTTACTCAGGAGGGCCGAATCCAGATACAGCGGAACACTGGGTCCATGAGATTGAAAGAGTCTTTGTGACCATGAGATGTCTGGCAGCAGATAAAGTTGTGTTAGCTGCTTATCAGTTGCGGGGTTTTGCATTAGAATGGTGGCGATTGAAGATGCAGACCACCTTTGCAGGCAGGACAGAAGAGGTTGTCACTTGGTCGAAATTCCTTGATGTATTTAACGATACATTCTTTCCGATTCAAGTGCAGCAAGTGAAGAGAGAGCAATTTCGGACACTCCAGCAAGGTAACTCTTCAGTTTTAGAGTACTAGATGAGGTTTATGGCGCTTAGCCGATATGCGCCTTATGTAGTATTAGATAATAATATGATGGTTGAGTATTTCATTAGAGGTTTGAGAGTGGAGTTGCAGGATGCAATAGTACCTCTCATGTGTAAGACAGTCGAAGAAGCAACTCAGAGGGCAGCTATGTTGGAGAGGTCTATTCGGACTCGTCAGGTGGGCAAGTCAGGCTCAGGTTGTTTTCGGCTACCGCAGTAGTCAGTGGATGCAAGTAAGGGTAAAGCACCCGTAGGACCTTCTTCATCAGGCTTTGGTAAATGGGGCCAGAAATTGAAGCAAGCATTTAAAGGAAAAGGAAGAGGATGGGGAGGTCGTCAGCAATTCCAGCAAGGTTGTGGTAGGCCAGAGGTAGAGGAGTCGCAGCAGAGCACTGCCAGGCAGCCCATTATTCCACCAGGGTATAGATGTTATAATTGCAATCAGTCGGGGCATTTGATCCGCAATTGCCCCTATCCAAGAGAGTATGGGTATGGAAGAGGTGTGCAGCAGCAGCAGCAGCCTCAGCAGTTTTAGCAGTCACAGGCAGGTCGTGGCAGAGGAGTACCGCAGCAGCGAGGAAGAGGCCGGGTTATGGATATCACCCGAGCCTAGGCGGAGGCATCGAATATGATAGAAGGTACTTTACCTCTTTATGATTATTCAGCAAGAGTCTTATTTGATTCGGGTGCCTCTCATTCTTTCATTTTCAAAGATTTTCTGGATTGCATGGCTCATCCTTTAGAGGAAACGTTTTGTGAGTTAGTAGTGGAGGTTCCCTCGGGTGAGTTCCTGCTCACTTCGAGCTATATAGATGAAGCTCATGTTATGATTGAAGGGAAACAGATGCCGGGTCAGTTGTATGCCCTGCAGTTGTCTGATTATGATATTATTTTGGGTATGGATCGGCTTGAGACTTATGGAGCAATGCTAGATTGCAAAAAGAAAAGGATCAGGTTTTGTCATCCTAATGGTGCAGTATTTGAATATCAAGGTATGCCTTTTTATACCTCTAAGTTTCTAATTTCTGCAATTAGAGCTAGAAAGTTGATAAATGCTGGATGTGTGGCCTATTTAGCCTCGGTAAGTCTGGTAGAAGCTAGTCAGTCAGTGGAAGCAGTTCCCGTGGTTAGGGAATTTGCTGATGTTTTTCCTGAGGATTTGCCTGGTTTAGCTCATCATAGAGAGGTGGACTTTACCATTGAGTTGCTGCCAGGTACCATGCCGATCTCTAAAGCTCCATATCGGATGGCACCAGCAGAACTTAAAGAATTGACAAAGCAATTAGAAGAGTTGTTGCAGAAAGGGTTTATTAGGCCGAGTCATTCCCCGTGAGGAGTGCCATTATTGTTTGTGAAAAAGAAAGATGGAAGCTTTCGTATGTGTATTGATTATAGAAAGTTGAATGATGTGACCATTAAGAATAAGTACCCGTTGCCGAGGATAGATGATCTGTTTGATCAGTTGCAATCAGCAAAGGTATTTTCTAAAATTGATTTAAGGTCTGGGTACCATCAGTTGAGAATTAAAGAGGAAGATATAGATAAAACAGCTTTCAGAACCAGATATGGTCACTATGAATTTGTGGTTATGCCATTTGGGTTGACCAATGCTCCTGCAGGTTTTATGGATCTGATGAATAGAATTTTTCATCCGTATTTAGACCAATTCATTGTGGTCTTTATTGATGATATTCTGATTTATTCACTATCTGAAGAGGAGCATGCAGCTCATTTGAGGTTTACCCTGCAGTTGTTAAGGGATAACCAGTTGTTTGCTAAATTCAATAAGTGTGAATTTTGGTTGAAAGAAATTCAATTTCTGGGTCATGTCATCTCACCTAAAGGAGTAGCAGTAGACCCAAGTAAAGTGGAAGCAGTGATGAAATGGGAAGTGCATAAGACAATTACTGAGATTAGAAGTTTTCTGGGATTAGCAGGTTATTATAGGCGCTTCATACAAGATTTTTCTAAGATTGCGGCACCTATGACTAAATTGACCAGAAAAGGTGTGCCTTTTGTGTGGTCCGGTGAATGTCAGAAAAGTTTTATGGAATTGAAAAAGAGGCTTACAACAGCACCCATATTGACATTACCGGCGGGGAGTGGTGGTTTTGTATTGTATACTGATGCTTCAAGGAGAGGACTTAGCGCAGTGCTTATGCAGCATGGTAAAGTGATAGCTTATGCGTCCAGGCAATTGAAGCTGGCAGAGGAGAATTACCCCACTCATGATTTGGAATTGGCAGCAGTTGTGTTTGCTTTGAAAATGTGGAGGCATTATCTGTATGGCGAGAGATTTGAGATCTTTACAGATCATAAAAGCTTAAAGTATATCTTCTCGCAGAAAGATTTAAATCTTCGTCAGCGTAGATGGATTGAATATTTGAAAGATTATGATTTTAGTTTGGCTTACCATCCTGGTAAGGCCAATGTTGTAGCAGATGCCTTGAGCAGAAAGGCATATATAAATCCAATGATGATCAAAGAATGGAAGCTGTATGAAGAGATAGTGGAGAACTCCTTGTATGTGCCCAGTAGTCAGCGACGGGCAGTACTAGCTGCTAGTGCTGTAGAGCCGTCCTTGTATTGGCAGATTGTTGAGGCTCAGAGAGCAGGTATAAATTTAGCTGAAATTGTAAAAATGGAAGGAGTTACCATTGGTGATAATTGTGTGCTCAGGCTCAGAGGCAGGTTGTTTGTTCCAGCTGAAAGAGAAGTAAAGCAGCGAGTGTTGGAAGAGGCTCATAAATCTAGGTATACTATCCATCCGGGTAGTACTAAAATGTACGACGATTTGAGGAAGCATTTTTGGTGGCCTCATATGCAAAAGGAAATAGCAGAATTTGTTGCAAGGTGTGCTATCTGTCAACAGATTAAAGCAGAACATCAGAAGCCTGGAGGTTTATTGCAACCGTTGCCCATTCCACAGTGGAAATGGGATGATATTGCCATGGACTTTGTGGCAGGTTTACCAAGATCGAGTTCCGGGCATAATGGAATTTGGGTATTTGTTGACAGATTGACTAAGGTGTGCAGATTAGTGGCAGTAAGTATGTCTTGGACAGTGGACAAATTAGCAAAGGTTTATGTTGAAAGAATTGTTCCACTGCATGGTATTCCGAAGACTATTGTGTCTGACAGAGATCCAAGATTTACTTCTGGTTTTTGGAGAAGTCTGCAGAAAGTAATTGGTACTGAGCTGAGATATAGCTCCGCTTATCATCCCCAGACAGAAGGTCAGACATAGAGGACTATCCAGACGATTGAAGATATGTTGCGGGCCTGTTGTTTAGTTTGGGGAGGTAACTGGGAGCATCATTTGGGAGTGGTTGAGTTTGCCTATAATAATAGTTATCATACCAGTCTTGGGATGGCACCGTATGAAGCTTTATATGGAAGGCCATGTAGAACCCCATTGAACTGGCATGAAGTGGGAGAAAGGCAATTAGTGGGTCCTGAATTGATTCAGCAAACCACAGAAGTGGTGAAGCTTATTAAGGAAAAATTGCAAGCAGCTCAAAGTAGGCAAAAGAGTTATGCAGATAATCGGAGAAGACCACTTCAGTTTGAAGTGGGAGATTTTGTTTTCCTGAGAGTTTCCCCAAGTAAAGGTATTATGAGATTTGGTAAGACTGGAAAGTTCAGCCCAAGGTATGTGGGACCTTTCCAGGTGATTGAAAGAATTGGGGAAACAGCTTATAGGCTGGATTTGCCAGCAGATTTTGCAGATGTTCATGATATATTTCATGTTTCTATGTTAAGAAAGTGTATTGAAGATCCAGCTCAGATAATCAGTTATCAAGGTGGTGACTTGAGGCCGGATATGACTATGCCAGAATATCCGGTGCAGATCACTGATCGAAAGATAAAGAAGTTGAGAAATAAAGAAATTGAACTAGTTAAAGTGCGATGGGAAAATAGGTTGGGTGGTGAGGATACCTTGGAGTTAGCCGAGGAGATGGCTAAAGGGTATCCCTATCTGTTTGAATAAGCTTTTGTGTTTCTTTTTAGATAATAGTACTTGTAAAAATGTGTATATTTAAGTGGTTGCTATTTAAGTTGTGTTATGAATTTCGAGGTCGAAATTTTCTTTTTAGATGATAGTAATGTAACGTCGCGTGCTTTTCGGATCCTTATGGATCATGTGTGTATCGGTTGTGGTGGCCATTGTGAGGCCAATGTGGTTTGGTCGTGTGAAGTGTGCAGGTGTGGTGCAGGTTTGGTCCTGAGATAAAATAGGACCTGCTGCAGTTGAGTAGGAGTTGGCGGCCAAGTGTGGTCGTTGACTTGTAGGAGTCATATGTGTTGATGTTTACTGTATGAACTTGGCGACAAGGGATATGACGTCTAGCCTTGGCGGTCTGATTGGCGACAGCCATGTTGACGCCAACCTGTGTGACCTGCAGAATATAGTCTACTCGAGAGCAGTTCCCTCAGCTCAATCTCTCTCTCCCTTGCCCTGTCTTCATGCCTCTTGCTTCCCCAATGCTTCCAACGGTTGTAAAAGGATAATTGGCGGAACGTGGAACGTGAGACGGTGACGAATCGGCCAAGGAAACGCCGGGATGTAGTGCAATTGCCGTAGGAGCTCGCGGAGGGTTCGGTGTGAACCGGGAGAATTTAGGAGGTTTAAGCGTGTATTGAGGTAGGGAATGATCCCTTTAGTTCCTATAGGTTGTGATAATACAATTGGAAAACATGAATCTGCATGATAATGGTGTTTTCGGGTAATGGTATCCATGCGGGGTACATGGGTGGTTTGAGCAATTTAACAATAGAAACATGTCGTTGTGAGTTAACTAGAATGCATGCATGTTAGAGGAAGTGTTTCCTCGTGTTTTTCCGCTGGTTTTAGGGCCGAGGACACTTGTGGAGTCGGCCTAGGGTTTCTGTGAGAACTGGTAGCCGAGGAGCTTGGCGTCAACATCGACTGACGCCAGGTTCTTCAGCTGGGAACTTAACGGCTATATACCTTGCCGTTTACATCCCATCGACGACAGTCGATGTTGCCATCAGCATGCTTTTGGTTTAAATATTGATATATTGAATATCTGTTGGTATCGAGCGGTGCAACGATAGTCGTTGTGCACCCAATGCTCGTGGTTTCTGAGACTAGCGTACTAGGTACGCAGTTGGCTGGTTCTTTACGTGGTTGCTGAGACTAGCATACAGGATATGAAGTTAGCTAGTACTTTACGTGCTTACGTCGTGTTCACGTGTAGTGGACTACTAGTGCACGCTGTTTACGTGAGACTTCACGTGGTTTGTGTGTGACGTGCACGTAGTTTTGTGTAAGTGGCAAGTAGTACGACACCTACCGTGGTTACCTCTCCAGTTGGGAGCCCCAGGTTCTTTGTGAGCCAGGCTGTTAGCTCGGGGCTTTGTCCCGGTACTTGTGTCATACCGTCGAGGTCTGTGTCGTCTGACCTGGACACCCTCACTCCTGTGTTTGAGTTGTACGTCCGGTTGAGGGAAAGACGACAGTGGGACAGTGACACTTGTGTTTGTCTTTAGTCACTTGTAGCGCGCTCGTAGTTGGGGGTACGGACACCAGTAGTCGACACTGGTCCCCAGCTAGTCCTTTTCCAGTGCCTCACTCTAGAGGGCCCAGGCTAGGGTCTTCAGAGGTGTCAGGCATGGGCCTGCGACCGTGCGGTCCGCAGGTGGTGGTGTTTAGTTGGTCTCCACAGTTGCTTGACCTTTTCACGTGGAGCGGCAGCTGGACCTTTCATTCGTGGCTGCGAGACTGAGAGGTAGACCTGTGTTAGCTTGTCCGAGTCAGTCTCTGGTGTCGCGAACCAGTTCACGTGGCTCGTGTTTGGCTGTCTCTACTTTAGCTTGTACACTTGTACTGGTTTGCCGTTTAATTATTACAGATATTTTTCGTAGTCGGCAGACGGTGAGTACTTTTACAGCTTTCATATCCTGCTTAGCTGTTATATAAATTGTTGGTACTGTTTACTGCTTTTATACCTGTGGTTTTGGTTTGCTCGGTTTTGGGGGAGTTCCCTACTGAGCCAGTGACTAGCGAGGCTCACCCCTACCCCCACAGGTGAGAGCGAGGAGGATGTTTCTCGACCGTCGTCCAATTCAGAGCGCCGCGTGCGTGCGCCGGCTTCTCCGTGTGTAGTAGCGGTACGCCAGCAGTGTAGTGTAGTGTAGCTAGTTTGTTACTTGTTTCAGTTGTACCTCGGGGTATGCCCCAGGCTCTTGTACTTTCTTTTAGTTCTTGTGGAATAGGGCTATGTAAACTTGTGAAATATATATGAAATGGTGGTTCCTTTGTGTTTACACGGACTATGGTTTGGTATCCCTTGCGGCTTCAGCCCGTCACGGGAGGCGGACTCGGATCAAGTACGTTATCGGCTTAACGGGCTTGACCGAGGTGTTCCGCCACAGTTGGTATCAGAGCAATCCGTGTTAATATAAGGGAACTTGAAAGATACATATCCTTATTTTGGTCTTTGTACACTACTGGTAGGGGCCCTGGTTTCTGATAATTTGTTGTTTTGTTTTGCTTGGTGTTTTGTTTATGTAGAAATTTGAAATGGCTGATAGAAGAGATTGGGGTGGTGGAGGAGATGATCTAGAGGAGAGTACTCAGCGTATGATAGAAAGAATCTGGGAGAGCCTTATTGATATTCAAAGGAGGATGGATCAGCAGGCGCCGGTACCACCGGTTGTAGTGCCACCTGGGGATGGAGAGACTGTACCTGTTGCTCCAATTCTGCCAGGAGTTGAGGTGCCTTTTTCAGCAACTGTATCACCACCACCAGTGCTATTAGCAGAGGAACCAGTGATGCAAGTTGAGAAATTTCTGAGATTGCAGCCGCCTACTTACTCAGGAGGGCCGAATCCAGATACAGCAGAACACTGGGTCCATGAGATTGAAAGAGTCTTTGCGACCATGAGATGTCCAGCAGCAGATAAAGTTGTGTTAGCTGCTTATCAGTTGCGGGGTTTTGCATTAGAATGGTGGCGATTGAGGATGCAGACCACCTTTGCAGGCAGGACAGAAGAGGTTATCACTTGGTCGGAATTCCTTGATGTATTTAACGATACATTCTTTCCGATTCAAGTGCAGCAAGTGAAGAGAGAGCAGTTTCGGACACTCCAGCAAGGTAACTCTTCAGTTTTAGAGTACCAGATGAGGTTTATGGTGCTTAGCCGATATGCGCCTTATGTAGTATTAGATAATAATATGATGGTTGAGTATTTCATTAGAGGTTTGAGAGTGGAGTTGCAGGATGCAATAGTACCTCTCATTTGTAAGACAGTGGAAGAAGCAGCTCAGAGGGCAGCTATGTTGGAGAGGTCTATTCGGACTCGTCAGATGGGCGAGTCAGGCTCAGGTAGTTTTCGGCTACCGCAGCAGTCAGTGGGTGCAAGTAAGGGTAAAGCACCAGTAGGACCTTCTTCATCAGGCTTTGGTAAATGGGGCCAGAAATTGAAGCAAGCATTTAAAGGAAAAGGAGAGGGGGGATGTCGTCAGCAATTCCAGCAAGGTCGTGGTAGGCCAGAGGTGGAGGAGTCGCAGTAGAGCACTGCCAGGCAGCCCATTATTCCACCAGGGTTAGATGTTATAATGCAATCAGCCGGGGCAATTTGATCCGCAATTGCCCTATCCAAGAGAGTATGGGTATGGAAGAGGTGTGCAGCAGCAGCAGCCTCAGCAGTTTCAGCAGCCACAGGCAGTCGTGGCAGAGGAGTACCGCAGCAGTGAGGAAGAGGCCGGTTATGGCTATCACCTGAGCCCAGGCGGAGGCATCGTATGATAGAAGGTACTTTACCTCTTTATGATTATTCAGCAAGAGTCTTATTTGATTCGGTGCCTCTCATTTTTTCATTTCCGAAGAATTTTGGATTGCATGGCTCATCCTTTAGAGGAAAAGTTTTGTGAGTTAGTAGTGGAGGTTCCCTCAGGTGAGTTCATGCTCACTTCGAGCTATATAGATGAAGCTCCTGTTATGATTGAGGGGAACCAGATGACGGGTCGGTTGTATGCCCTGCAGTTGTCAAATTACGATATTATTTTGGGTATGGATTGGCTTGAGACTTATGGCAATGCTAGATTGCAGAAAGAAAAGGATCAGGTTTGTCATCCTAATGGTGCAGTATTTGAATATCAGGTATGTCTTTTTTATACCTCTAAGTTTCTAATTTCTGCAATTAGAGCTAGAAAGTTGATAAATGCTGGATGTGTGGCCTATTTAGCCTCGATAAGTCTGGTAGAAGCTAGTCAGTCAGTGAAGCAGTTCCCGTGGTTAGGAAATTTGGCTGTTTTCCTGAGGATTTTCCTGGTTTATCTTCACATAGAGAGGTGACTTTACCATTGAGTTGCTGCCAGGTACCATGCCGATCTCTAAAGCTCCATATCGGATGGCACAGCAGAACTTAAAGAATTGAAAAAGCAATTAAAGTTGTTGCAGAAAGGGTTTATTAGGCCGAGTCATTCCCCGTGGGGCGCCAGTATGTTTGTGAAAAAGAAAGATGGAGCTTTCGTATGTGTATTGATTATAGAAGTTGAATGATGTGACCATTAAGAATAAGTACCCGTTGCCGAGGATAGATGATCTGTTTGATCAGTTGCAATCAGTAAAGGTATTTTCTAAAATTGATTTAGGTCTGGTACCATCAGTTGAGAATTAAAGAGGAAGATATAGATAAAACAGCTTTCAGAACCAGATATGGTCACTATGAATTGTGGTTATGCCATTTGGGTTGACCAATGCTCCTGCAGGTTTTATGGATCTGATGAATAGAATTTTTCATCCGTATTTAGACCAATTCATTGTGGTCTTTATTGATGATATTCTGATTTATTTCACTATCTGAAGAGGAGCATGCAGCTCATTTGAGGTTTACCCTGCAGTTGTTAAGGGATACCAGTTGTTTGCTAAATTCAATAAGTGTGAATTTTGGTTGAAAGAAATTCAATTTCTGGGTCATGTCATCTCACCTAAAGGAGTAGCAGTAGACCAAGTAAGTGGAAGCAGTGATGAAATGGGAATGCATAAGACATTACTGAGATTAGAAGTTTTCTGGATTAGCAGGTTATTATAGGCGCTTCATACAAGATTTTTCTAAGATTGCGGCACCTATGACTAAATTGACCAGAAAAGGTGTGCCTTTTGTGTGGTCCGGTGAATGTCAGAAAAGTTTTATGGAATTGAAAAAGAGCTTACAACAGCACCCATATTGACATTACGGCGGGGAGTGGTGGTTTTTGTATTGTATACTGATGCTTCAAGGAGAGGACTTGGCGCAGTGCTTATGCAGCATGGTAAGTGATAGCTTATGCGTCCAGGCAATTGAAGCCGGCAGAGGAAATTACCCCACTCATGATTTGGAATTGGCAGCAGTTGTGTTTGCTTTGAAATGTAGAGGCATTATCTGTATGGCGAGAGATTTGAGATCTTTACAGATCATAAAAGCTTGAAGTATATCTTCCGCAGAAAGATTTAAATCTTCGTCAGCGTAGATGGATTGAATATTTGAAAGATTATGATTTTAGTTTGGCTTACCATCCGGGTAAGGCCAATGTTGTAGCAGATGCCTTGAGCAGAAAGGCATATATAAATCCAATGATGATCAAAGAATGGAAGCTGTATGAAGAGATAGTGGAGAACTCCTTGTATGTGCCCAGTAGTCAGCAACGGGCAGTACTAGCTGCTAGTGCTGTAGAGCCGTCCTTGTATTGGCAGATTGTTGAGGCTCAGAGAGCAGATTAAATTTAGCTGAAATTGTAAAAATGGAAGGAGTTACCATTGGTGATAATTGTGTGGTCAGCTCAGAGGCAGGTTGTTTGTTCCAGCTGAAAGAGAGTAAAGCAGCGAGTGTTGGAAGAGGCTCATAAATATAGGTACACTATCCATCCGGGTAGTACTAAAATGTACCGACGATTTGAGGAAGCATTTTGGTGGCCTCATATGCAAAAGGAAATAGCAGAATTTGTTGCAAGGTGTGCTATCTGTCAACAGATTAAAGCAGAACATCAGAAGCCTGGAGGTTTATTGCAACCGTTTCCCATTCCACAGTGGAAATGGGATGATATTGCCATGGACTTTGTGGCAAGTTTACCAAGATCGAGTTCCGGCATAATGGAATTTGGGTATTTGTTGACAGATTGACTAAGGTGTGCAGATTAGTGGCAGTAAGTATGTCTTGGACAGTGGACACATTAGCAAAGTTTTTATGTTGAAAGATTGTTCCACTGCATGGTATTCCGAAGACTATTGTGTCTGACAGAGATCCAAGATTTACTTCTGGTTTTTGGAGAAGTCTGCAGAAAGTAATTGGTACTGAGCTGAGATATAGCTCCGCTTATCATCCCCAGACAGATGGTCAGACAGAGAGGACTATCCAGACGACTGAAGATATGTTTCAGGCCTGTTGTTTAGTTTGGGGAGGTAACTGGGAGCATCATTTGGGAATGGTTGAGTTTGCCTATAATAATAGTTATCATACCAGTCTTGGGATGGCACCGTATGAAGCTTTATATGGAAGGCCATGTAGAACCCCATTGAACTAGCATGAAGTGGGAGAAAGGCAATTAGTGGGTCCTGAATTGATTCAGCAAACCACAGAAGTGGTGAAGCTTATTAAGGAAAAATTGTAAGCAGCTCAAAGTAGGCAAAAGAGTTATGCAGATATCGGAGAGAGACCACTTCATTTGAAGTGGGAGATGCAGGTGTGGTGCAGGTTTGTCCTGAGATAAAATAGGACCTGCTGCAGTTGAGTAGGAGTTGGCGGCCAGGTGTGGTCGTTGACTTGTAGGCGTCCATATGTGTTGACGTTTACTTTATGAACTTGGCGACAAGGGATATGGACGCTAGCCTTGGCGGTCTGATTGGCGACAGCCATGTTGACGCCAACCTGTGCGACCTGCAGAATATAGTCTACCCGAGAGCAGTTCCCTCAGCTCAATCTCTCTCTCCCTTGCCCTGTCTTCATGCCTCTTGCTTCCCCAATGCTTCCAACGGTTGTAAAAGGATAATTGGAGGAACGTGGAACGCGAGACGGTGACGAATCGGCCAAGGAAACGTCGGGACGTGGTGCAATTGTCGTAGGAGCTGGTGGAGGGTTCGGTGTGAACCGGGAGAATTTAGGAGGTTTAAGCACGTATTGAGGTAGGGAATGATCCCTTTAGTTCCTATAGGTTGTGATAATGTAATTGGAAAACATGAATCTGCATGATAATGGTGTTTTCGGGTAATGGTATCCATGCGGGGTACATGGGTGGTTTGAGCAATTTAACAATAGAAACATGTCGTTGTGAGTTAACTAGAATGCATGCATGTTAGAGGAAGTGTTTCCTCGTGTTTTCCCGCTGGTTTTAGGGCCGAGGACACTTGTGGTGTCGGCCTAGGGTTTCTGTGAGAACTGGTAGCCGAGGAGCTTGGCATCAACATCGACTGACGCCAGGTTCTTCAGCTGGGAACTTAACGGCTATATACCTTGCCGTTTACATCCCAACGACGGCAATCGATGTTGCCGTCAGCATGCTTTTGGTTTAAATATTGATATATTGAATATCTGTTGGTATCGAGTGGTGCAACGATAGTCGTGGTGCACCCAATGCTCGTGGTTTCTGAGACTAGCGTACTGGGTACGCAGTTGGCTGGGGCTCGTGGTTTCTGAGACTAGCGTACTGGGTACGCAGTTGGCTGGTTCTTTACGTGGTTGTTGTGACTAGCATACAGGATATGCAGTTAGCTAGTACTTTACGTGCTTACGTCGTGTTCACGTGTAGTGGACTACTAGTGCACGCGGTTTACGTGAGACTTCACGTGGTTTGTGTGTGACGTGCATGTGGTTTTGTGTACGTGGAAAGTAGTACGACGCCTACCGTTGTTACCTCTCCAGTTGGGTGCCCCAGGTTCTTTGTGAGCCAAGCTGTTAGCTCGGGGCTTTGTCCCGGTACTTGTGTTGTACCGTCGAGGTCTGTGTCGTCTGACCTGGACACCCTCACTCCTGTGTTTTAGTTGTACGTCCGGCTGAGGGAAAGACGACAGTGGGACAGTGACACTTGTGTTTGTCTTTAGTCACTTGTAGCGCGCTCGTAGTTGGGGGTACGGACACCAGTAGTCGACACTGGTCCCCAGCTAGTCCTTTTCCAATGCCTCACTCTAGAGGGCCCAGGCCAGGGTCTCAAGAGGTGCCAGGCATGGGCCTGCAACCGTGTGGTCCACAGGTGGTGGTGTTTAGTTGGTCTCCACAGTTGCTTGACCTTTTCACGTGGAGCGGCAGCTGGACCTTTCGTTCGTGGCTGCGAGACTGAGAGGTAGACCCGTGTTAGCTTGTCCGAGTCAGTCTCTGGTGTCGTGAACCAGTTCACGTGGCTCGTGTTTGGCTGTCTCTACTTTAGCTTGTACACTTGTACTGGTTTGCCGTTTAATTATTACAGATGTTTTTCATAGTCGGCAGACGGTGAGTACTTTTACAGCTTTCATATCCTGCTTAGCTGTTCTATAAATTGTTGGTACTTTTTACTGCTTTTGTACCTGTGGTTTTGGTTTGCTCTGTTTTGGGGGAGTTCCCTACTGAGCCAGTGACTAGCGAGGCTCACCCCTACCCCCACAGGTGAGAGCGAGGAGGATGTTTCTCGACCGTCGTCCAGTTCAAAGCCGTGTCGTAGCGGTGCAGGGTCGGTACCTCCAGCTGTGTAGTAGCAGCTCCAGCAGTGTAGTGTAGCTAGTTTGTTACTTGTTTCAGTTGTACCTCGGGGTATGCCCCAGGCTCTTGTACTTTCTTTCCGTTCTTGTGGAAATATGGCTATGTAAACTTGTGAAATATATATATGAAATGGTGTGTTCCTTTGTGTTTACACGGACTATGGTTTGGTATCCCTTGCGAGGCTTCGGCTCGTTCGCGGGAGGCGGACTCGGATCAAGTACGTTATCGGCTTAACGGTCTTGGCCGAGGTGTTCCGCCACAGTATCTGCCAAGAAGGGAAGGAGGCTGAGATAAAGATTGAAGTTCTACAAGAAAAATCTCCCTATTTTGGTATCTTCTGACCTCGATCTCTCAATGTTATTCATTCTGGCCAATCTTGTTCCCAGAGGAGACACTCAATCTCTCGGTCCTGGGCTGATGCCGCATCCTTCCCCTCTACTCCCCCAGGGTCTTTGGACCCTCACTTATCTCCCCCTAAGCCGCCCAATCATCTTTGGGTACTCAAGGTATCTTTTTTGTAAGGCCCCCGAATTTTTGTTCATTTTATATTGTGCGTATGATATTACTTGTTATGTGTATAGTGTGTGTATTAGATTGTGCATATTATAAATATTTAATTACTCATGTGTATATGTATGTATTTATATTATTTTCTGTGAGTATAAGTGCTTAGCTAATTTTATACATATGTTGTACTTAGTTAAATCCTATGAATATTATATTTAAGCAATGTTGTGCATATGATATGTAATATTGCTATATATCTTGTAGGTACTCAAGAGGTTATTTTGTACATGTAATATATTTAAATGAGCATGCATTATCTCATAGTTGATGTACATATTATGTTCACTTAAATCCATACATATTGTATGTATATATATATATATATATAAGTTTATCTTTGTGCATATGATATTTACTTATTTCAGTACCCATTAAACTATTTGTGATGTAATGGTACATCTGTTATGATGCATTACTATTTTCTGGCCGAAATGCCAAGTTGGCGGCAACATGCATGTCGTTGCTGCATGGCCATGGGAAGTTGGCGTCCAGATCGATGCACGCCAACCCCCTATTGGCGGCACCAGATGTGGGCGCCTAGTTCCTAGTTTTTTGGCAGTTTCAGATTTGGTAATGCCCGCGTTTCTCCCGGTTCTAGATTACGAAACCTGTCCCTAACCGTAGGAGACCTACCCTAATGCGTACCCAACCCACCTAGCTCTATAAAATCACCCTATTTCGGCCGAGTCAAGTCTTTTTGGTCTTTGGAGAAGCTAGGGTTTTTCTGTGGGAAAACCCGATCTTTGAAGAGCTGGATCCGGGGACTGGAGGAGTTTTCTGGAGATCTACACCGACTGGAGGATAGTCCAATCAACAAGGAAGCATCTCCAACTCTGAGGATCAATATACATCAACCGGATTTGAAGCAGTTTTGAGCACCTTCTTGGCTGGGCCGATGAGGGCTTCTTTGGCAAGATTTGATCTCTGTGGATTCATTTTGAAGCAAGTAACCTATAGATGTCAACCCTACTCATGTCCCCTTAGGTCCCAGCATTTTTGTGGAATTTTTATCGCTTCCTGGAACCTCCAAATTCCCCCTGCATTGTGTTGTGCTTGCATGGCCTGAAGACAGGAAGTTGGCGGCCACATGTGTGCCGCCAAGTTCCTGTGTTGGCGGCACCATCCTGTGCCGTTAACACTGTTGGCGGCACACACTGTGCCGCCAAGTTCTTCAAAGTTGTAAAGGGTTTCTACTTGATCTTTATAATGCGTTTATTGGACTTCTGGGTAGTGCGCATGCTGTAAAACCTATATGTAGTCAGAGACAGTCATTAGGTCATATCATGAGGACAAGTTGAATTTCTGTAATTAGTTTTATTTATTAAAATTTCTGTAATTGGACAATAAGCATGAATTGACCATGATATTTCCTGAATAATTAGACCCAATGTATATTGGGTTTTTTAAATTTCCCATGTTAGTATGATGGCTGATTTCATGTCTTGAAACTGTTAGATACTACTGTTTTGCTAGAAAATAGGATTAGGTGAAATTTTGATAGAAATGTCTAAAATCTATCTTAATTATTAAAATTAGTCTCACTGATCTAAAAAATCTGGAAAATTTAGTATGTGACATGTTAGTTGTTTAAAGATTATGATAAAAGTTTCATACTGATGTGACAACAGTAGGTACTGTTTGTGTTATAACAAGTGAAATTAATTATAATAAGCATGTTTAGTTTAATCATGTGAATGTCATTGTTAACAGCATGTTAATATTTTGTTTTGAGTTGTTTATCAATGTTAAATAGTCAGAGTGAATTCTGTAAACTAAAATGTAAATATTTTGCAAAGTGCAGGTGAAAAGGGATTAAAGTGTGTATATAGGTGCGAGTAAAATGTGATGAAATGTGATATGTGCTTAATGTAAAATTGGGCCGAGATTGACACTGCTACCATAGAGGTCTGAGAGTTGTGCCATAGAAAAGTCCCTATGGGAGGCTCAATGTTATGAAATATCCTAAGGGCATTAGGATGAAACCCTAGAGGTGGACAAGTACCACTGGATACGGTGGAGATGGCTTCTCCCAGTCTGCGCAGTTACCAAGATTCGCCACTAGCTTGCCCAGGTGGCGAGTATGTGTCAAGTGAAGTGTTATGTGCTATGTGTTATGTGCTATGTGATATGGGTGCGTGCATCCTCTAGTTGGTAGTTAGGACTATGTGTCACGACAACTTAAGTATAAAAGTGTGAATAAAGTGTAAAGTGACATGTGAATATAACACGTGGTAAGTGCAAATGATATGACATGTGATAAGTGAAAGTGCAAGAGAAAACTATGTGGAAAATGCGTGAATTGATGTGTAAGGGAGAGTAAATATTAATGAGAGTATAAAGTTCATGTGAAAACCAAAGTAAAAGGAAAAATGTATATATTCATGTGTTAATATGTTAATGTAATATCCTGTTTAGTATCATGTTATATAGTTTAATAACATTCATGTAGTAGTGTAGTTGATTATGTGTAATACCCCAAATTTTTATTACTAGTTATTTATTCCAAAACAAGGATAATTAAGTTATAATACATTAATTTTATCTATAAATTGAAATAATTGACGTGTAAGTATGACTGGTGGTAATGAACATTACCCCAGTGACGCGCATCGAAATGCGTGCCTCCACAGAGCGATTTTGGAAAACGACATCAAAATAAAAATCCGAGAACATCATAATTTCAGAAAAATGTGAAGAAATTTAATATGTAATTACATGAATTTTTCGACGTACGGGTTTCAAGGTACAGTCGACGCGACTATTTTTCGAGTGATTTCTCACCTACTGCAAAATAAAATCTAAAAATTAAACTAAAATTACTACAATTGTAAAACCATCACAATGGTTATGGTTAAAATTCCGTGGCAAATGGACACCATTTAGATGTATTTGCATAGTAAACAATGGACCAACTAAATTATGTGGTAATTACGGTTGGGATTTTAGGGAAATTACTTGTGTGCCTACGTGTAAGGCTTAGGGAAGTCCAGCACTACTACTAGAGATGGTAATACGTAGTTACCTGCGTGTAAGCATGAAATGGCTTGCATGGGCCACGTGCTTAGGTAAAAATCAAATGGTTTTTACCATGACACATTAGCCATTAACGTGTCATTGTGCATGAGGACTTTGTGGTTATAAGTATCCCTCATCTTGCTGCGTGAACATCTTTTTCTACTGCTGCTACCTTGTGTACACCACTCTTGAGTGAGAGACATAGCTAGAACCCATCTCTTCGTGTGTGCACCCTACTTCTGTGCAAGCTGGCGTTGGAGTTGCTTCAAGGGATATTGTGAGGCTGGCAAAACAGATCTGGAAAGGATTTGGCTACTAATTCCTTATTGTGGATCACATTCTCAACTATTGTCGTTGGATTCTTTGAGAATTAGCATCAAGAGAAGTTTGTGTTTGTTACTAAGGTAGGATTCAATTCCTTCTATTATTCTCTTCACTAGTGGATTACTAGCTTGAAGGGAATCTCACTTTGTATATCATCCTTTAGTTCTCATCCTATAAATCTGAAAGTATGTTCTTCATAGGACTACATTCTCCATCATGTTTTACTTAATTGTCATGCTTAAGTAAGTTGTCATCCATGAGAGTTTATAGATAATCACTTCTTTCTTAACTTGATTCATAAATCTAGAAGTGTTATCAATACTCGTGTGAAATGTAGATCAATACATGATGATTCGTTCTTATCGTGAAATTGAGTTCTTAAAAGGTCATGAAGGTCTTAAGTGTGTGAGCTTGACAAGTTTTAAGTGAAAAAGAGAAGAAAGTTTAAGATTTGACTTCCCACTTCAATTTACTTGAACTTCCTTTCAATGTGTCTTCTAGAGAAAAATCAGCCATATGACCACATTCCATGTGTATATCTTCTATTCTTATGCCTTGATATCTTCATGAGTAAGGCTAAGATCATGTTTTAATCAAGTCCTAATCATGTTAGGAATGATAGAAGAGGTTGTTAGCACCTTTTATAGCTAGTTTAGAAGCATTTCAGAAAGTTTGATCAGGTTCTGTCGACAGACGAACCCGTTACTGTCGACAGGAACCCACAGACAGAAGTCTGTTTTCTTCACCTATGTGTTGCTGTCGACAGCACCCTTGCTTGCTGTCGACAGGAACACACAGACCTGAAGATGTGCCCACTGGTCAGCCATCCCTGTCGACAGCAACTTTGTGCCTGTCGACAGGTAGCACCAGTGCAGGTTTTCAGCCTTTGTTTTACTCCATTTCTTGATACAAATCCTACCCAATTGTACCAACTAATAGTCCACATAAATCTTATGGTTTTTACTACCTAAAAACCTACTAAAACCAGTCATGTACCCTTCTTTGTACCATGAGTTATTTCTCCGAAGTTCCGAACAACATGGACCTCGAAAAGTTACCAATCTTGAAATCAGTAAGAAAACATAGTTTCTTCACTCTTATGTGTAAACTTTGAATGAATCCTTGTGGTTTACCTACTAAACTCAGTTGTGAACCTTTCATTTCATCATGAGTAATTTCTTCAAAGTTCCGAACAAAATTGTTCTTGTGAAGATTCGAAAATTCTGAACTAGTGAAGGAACATAGTTCCTTGATTCTTGTGTGTGATTCATGAGTGTATCCTTGTGTACCTTGATTCATTACAAGGATAAGTGTGGTGATGATGAACTTGTGAGTCTTGGAACTCATTCGAGAAAAATACCTGGCAAATAAGGGCTGGTTCAGTCCTGGGGAGAGCACCTGAATTCGTCAGTGGCCGCGCGGGGGCGATAAGGACGTCGTGGATGTTGGCATCCATCAACTCGTGATTGATTGGTCATCATATCATGCTTGAGTGTGTGATATTGTATCTGATTTGTAATTCTAAAATCATCTGAGTTATTGATTCTATTTCCAACTTTATACTTGTTGAATACATGATATCGAATAAACTTGTGCTTCCGTTCTTGAAACACATCCTGCTAGTGATCCTTACTTGTTCTATCTTGAATATTTATCTATTTGAATCTTTTTAGAAATGTTGAATCCTACTGGGCTAGTTAGCTCATTCAATTCAATATTTCAGGTGAACAAGATGGAGGAACTGCTTAAGGGGGAATTGTGTGCTGAGAGGACCACCTATATCAAGCAGTGTCGTGCAGTTATCCTTGCTTTCTTTATAGTTATAAATGAGAATGTAATAAGTTTACAAGTACTTGTTGGATCCTCATTCAGACTATCATGAGGAACATCATGTAATAATTCCGCAAACCTACTTGATATGAACGAAATATGTATTACCCGTCATGTATATTATCTGTCAAGTTCGGTAAATGTAGTTTTGCTAGGACGTGACATTATGTGTATGTGAACATGTAAACTGTGCAATATGAAATGAGCATGTGGAATTGTTAAATGAATGAGAAAGCATGTGAATAAATGTAAATCCATGTGATTGTGTTGAATTCATGTCAAAACAGCAAGCAAACTATGATTATAATTGTGATAAATACATGAAAGAATGTCTAGATTCCATGCTAGATATGCTATTAACTTAGTACATAGTTTCATGCTTCAATTGTATATAGTTGCCAACCGACTTGAATATGTTTTAAACCTTCAATTCATGTTTAATAAAATGTGATATCATGTATCATTGTGAATTATTTACATTAAAACAGCAAGTTAAATGTGTAATTAAATGTGAAGAGTGCAAGTGAAATTAATTAGATATCATGCTAGGAGTGTTCATTATCTTGTACATAACTTCGTGTTCTAAGTTAGTAAAAGTATGCAATGATATGATTAATACGTGAATCGTGAATCTTAGGATATGTTATGTGTAGAAAACATGTATAGGTGTATGTTTATTATCCATGATTTAGAATGAGCATGTGTTAGTCTAAAACATGTTTAGGTAGTTTATGTATGTTGAAAACTTTATAAAGTATGTGCCATGTAATTCATTATGGTGTAAAAGATAGTATGTGTTTCCGTATTGCTTAATAGTTAGTATGTGTGTGATATGTGTAAGGTTGTGTATCCTTAGATTACTTGCTGGGTCTTTTAGACTCATACTTGCTTTGGCGTACAGGTGAGACATGTGTCCCCGTGCTTGAGGAGGGCACAGTGAAGAGCGACATCGAGCACGAGGAGTACCTATTGTGGAGCTTACTAGATAGTTGTACTTTTTCTTTCGTAGTGAATGTCATTCGTATGGACAATGTGCTAGACATTGTATTCTTTTGGAAATGTAATAATGTGGACGTTATCATTCTTTCATTGCTATATAGACTGTGAATTGTGTGATGATGATGGAATGAGAATGAGTTATTTTTTTATTCCCGTTATACTCAATTGCTATTCATGTACATATCAGCCTATCGTTTAGTGTTGGGTTAATATCCCATTGTAATGACGCTCTTTGTACCGACGTGGATTGGTATAATCGTACCGGTATGAAGAGAGTCATTATAGAGATGGTATCAGAGCACGAGGTTGACATTGTACATGGATAAACCATCATCTCACAATATTGCAAAGTCTTTATAGAAATTTGTCCATATAGGTAGAAAATATTAATAATGAAAGGAAGATAGTTAAGAAAATGGTTAGGATTTAGTAACTTAGAATCTAACTAGATTAATTCTCTTGCGGGCTAGGCTGGACGTGGTAGATGTAGTGCTCAGGCTAGGAGGTATGAGCAGAGTCGCAAAGTAAAGAAGTTCGTGAAGGGGCTTAAACCATCATTGAGAGTTAGACTTTTAGAGTTTGATCCTCGCACTTTGGAAGAGGCTTTAAGCGCAGTGAGTAGGTAGGAAAGTAGGATGGAATCATACCAGGAAGAGAAGGAAGCTCAGAAGAAGAAAGTACCAGAACCATTCCAGCTGCAAAATAAGAAGATGAAGAAACTCATGGAAGCTCAGCAATCAACTATGGTACCAAGCAGCGAGAAGCCCGAGTGTGTACACTACGGCAAGCGTCATGGCAAAATTGTGTGTTGGTTAAAGGAAGGAAGATGTCTCAAGTGTGGTAGCAAGGACCATCAGATCAGAGAGTGTCCAAGACTAAAGAAGCTTGTTCTGCGAGGTGTTCCAGCAACTGCAGCAACGAAGCTAGCAACACCAGCCAAGGAGAATGTGTTAGCCGGAGATGGCATCGATGACGTCACCAGAGGTACTCGATCCGATCTTCGAGGACGAAGATCCTTTTCAAGGGGGGAGAGTGTAAGGCCCCCAAATTTTTGTTCATTTTATATTGTGCGTATGGTATTTACTTGTTATGTGTATAGTGTGTGTATTAGATTGTGCATATTATAAATATTTAATTACTCATGTGTATATGTATGTATATATATTATTTTCTGTGAGTATAAGTGTTTAGCTAATTTTATACATATGTTGTACTTAGTTAAATCCTATGTATATTATATTTAAGCAATGTTGTGCATATGATATGTAATTATTGCTATATATCTTGTAGGTACTCAAGAGGTTATTTTGTACATGTAATATATTTAAATGAGCATGCTTATCTAATTGTTGATGTACATATTATGTTCACTTAAATCACGCATATTGTATGTAATTATGCTGTGTGTGTATATATTATATATATATATATATATATATAAGTTTATCTCTGTGCATATGATATTTACTTATTTCAGTACCCATTAAACTGTTTGTGATGTAATGGTACATCTGTTTTGATGTATTGCTATTTTCTGGCTGAAATGCAAAGTTGGCGGCAAAATGCATGCCGCTGACTGCATGGCCATGGGAAGTTGGAGTCCAGATCGATGCACGCCAACCCCCTATTGGTGGCACCAGATGTGGATGCCTAGTTCCCAGTTTTCTGGCGGTTTCAGATTTGGCAACGCCCGCGTTTCTCCCAGTTCCAGTTTAGGAAACCCATCCCTAACCGTAGGAGACCTACCCTAATGCGTACCCAACCCACCTAGCTCTATAAAATCACCCTATTTTGGCCGAGTCAAGTCTTTTTGGTCTTTGGAGAAGCTAGGGTTTTTCTGTGGGAAAACCCGATCTTTAGAGAGCTGGATCCGGGGACTGGAGGAGTTTTCTGGAGATCTACACCGACTGGAGGATAGTCCAATCAATAAGGAAGCGTCTTCAACTCTGAGGATCAATCTACATCAACAGAAGAACCGGATTTGAAGCAGTTTTGAGCACCTTCTTGGCTGGGCCGATGAGGGCTTCTTTGGAAAGATTTGATCTCTGTGGATTTATTTTGAGGCAAGTAACCTATGGATGTCAACCCTACTCATGCCCCCATAGGTCTCAGTATTTTTGTGGAATTTTTCTCGCATCCTAGAACCTCCAAATTCCCCCTGCATTGTGTTCTGCTTGCATGGCCTGAAGACAGGAAGTTGGCGGCCACATGTGTGCCGCCAAGTTCCTGTGTTGGCAGCACCATCCTGTGCCGTTAACACTATTGGCGGCACACACTGTGCCGCCAAGTTCTTCAAAGTTGTAAAGGGTTTCTACTTGATCTTTATAATGCGTTTATTGGACTTCTGGGTAAGTGCGCATACTGTTAAAATTATATGTGGTCAGAGACAGTCATTAGGTCATATCATGAGGACAAGTTGAATTTTTGTAATTAGTTTTATTTATTAAAATTTCTGTAACTAGACAATAAGCATGAATTGACCATGATATTTCCTGAATAATTAGACCCAGTGTATATTAGGGTTTTGTAAATTTCCCATGTTAGTATGACGGATGATTTCATGTTTTGAAACTGTTAGATACAACTGTTTTGCTAGAAAACGGGATAAGGTGAAATTTTGATAGAAATGCCTAAAATCTATCTTAATTATTAAAATTAGTCTCACTAATCCGAAAAATCTAGAAAATTTGATATGTGACATGTTAGTTGTTTAAAGACTATGATAAAAGTTTCATACTGATGTGACAACAGTAGGTATGGTTTGTGTTATAACAAGTGAAATTAATTATAATAAGCATGTTTAGTTTAATCATGTGAATGTCATTGTTAACAGCATGTTAATATTCTGTTTGAGATGTTTATCATTGTTAAACAGTAAGAGTGAATTTTGTAAACTGAAATGTAAATATTATTCAAAGTGCAGGTGAAAAGGGATTAAAGTGTGTATATTGGTGTGAGTAAAATGTGATGAAATGTGATAATATGCTTAATGTAAAATTGGGCCGAGATTGACACTGCTACCATAGAGGTCTGAGGGATGCACCATAGAAAAGTCCCTATGGGAGGCTCAACGTTATGAAATATCCTAAGAGCATTAGGATGAAACCCTAGAGGTGGACAAGTACCATTGGATACGGTGGAGAGAGCTTCTCCCGGTCTGCGTAGTTACCAAGATTCGCCACTAGCTTGTCCAGGTGGCAGGTATGTGCCAAGTGAAGTGCTATGTGCTATGTGCTATGTGTTATGTGGTATGTGATATGGGTGCGTGCATCCTCTAGTTGGTAGTTAGGACTGTGTCACCGCAACTTAATTATAAAAGTGTGAATAAAGTGTAAAGTGACATGTGAATGTGGCACGTGGTAAGTGCAAATGATATGACATGTGATAAGTGAAAGTGCAAGAGAAAACTATGTGGAAAATGCGTGAATTGATGTGTAGGGAGAGTAAAATTAATGAGAGTATAAAGTGCATGTGAAAAACCAAAGTAAAAAGAAAATGTATATATTCATGTGTTAATATTTAATGTAATATCATATTTAGTATCATGTTATATAGTTTAATAACATTCATGTAGTGGTGTAGGTGATTATGTGTATGTGAACATGTAGACTGTGCAATATGAAAGATGAGCATGTAGAATTGTTAAATGAATGAGAAAGCATGTGAATAAATGTAAATCCATGTGATTGTGTTGAATTCATGTCAAAACAGCAAGCAAACTATGATTATAATTGTGATAAATACATGAAAGAATGTCTAGATTCCATGCTAGATATGCTATTTACTTAGTACATAGTTTCATACTTCAATTGTATATAGTTGCCAACCGACTTGAATATGTTTTAAACATTCAATTCATGTTTAATAAAATGCGATATCATGTATAATTGTGAATTATTTACATTAAAACAGCAAGTTAAATGTGTAATTAAATGTGAAGAGTGCAAGTGAAATTAATTAGATATCATGCTAGGAGTGTTCATTATCTTGTACATAACTTCGTGTTCTAAGTTAGTAAAATTGTGCAATGATATGATTAATATGTGAATCATGAATCTTATGATATGTTATGTGTAGAAAACATGTATAGGTGATGTTATTATCCATGATTTAGAATGAAGCATGTGTTAGTCTAAAACATGTTTAGGTAGTTTATGTATGTTGAAAACTTTATAAAGCATGTGACATGTAATTCATTATGGTGTAAAAGATAGTAGGTGTTTCCGTATTGCTTAATATTAGTATGTGTGTGATATGTGTAAGGTTGTGTGTCCTTAGATTGCTTGCTGGGTCTTTTAGACTATACTTTCTTCGGCGTACAGGTGAGACAGGTGTCCCTGTGCTTGAGGAGGTCACAGTGGAGAGCGACATCGAGCACGAGGAGTAGCTATTTGTGGAGCTTACTAGGTAGTTGTACTTTTTCTTTCGTAGTGAATAATGTCATTCGTATGGACAATGTGCTAGACAATGTATTTCTTTTGGAAACGCAATAATGTGGACGTTATCATTCTTTCATTGATATATAGACTGTGGATTGTGTGATGATGATGGAATGAGAATGAGTTATTTTTTATTCCCGTTGTACTCAATTGCTATTCATGTACATATCAGCCTATCGTTTAGTGTTGGGTTATATCCCACTGTAATGACGCTCTTTGTACCGAAGTGGATTGGTATAATCGTACCGTATGAAGAGGGTCGTTACATTTTCATCCTCTCCACTTGAGCCTCCTAATCATCTCCTAGGTACTCAGGATTCCCCTCTTCCTCTTCCCCCTAAGCCACCCGATCACCACCTAGTTCTCAGGTCTATTTCTACCTCTTCATCCACCTGAGCCACCGATCACCATCTGGGCTCTCAGGGTCTCTTTCCACCCCTTCATCCATCTAATTCACCTGACCTTCTTCCTGGTGCTCAGAATTCCCCCTTTCCTTTTCCCCCTGATCCACCCAACCACCCTCCGGGTTCTCAGGGTCTATTCTACTCTCATCCATCTGAGTCACCTGACCTTCTTCCTGGTGCTCAGGATTCTTCTGTTCTTCTTCCACCCAAGCCACCTAATTGTCGACAAGATTCACATTCTCTAGGAACGTCTGATCTTGGTCTCGATTCTCCTCCTTCCACTTCCCCTTCTGATCCTTCAAATCCTTCACCCTCTATCCTACAGTTCCTTCCTCTAACCCCTCCTGATCTCGGGCCTGATCCGATTCCTCCTTCACTACCTACTTAGGGTCCTGACCCTTTCTCTCACTATTTTCGAGGCTTCAGTCCTCAATAGCCTTCTTCCCCTCCTTTGTAAATCCTTTTTTTGTTTGAGGGTCTTATCCCTCATCTTCGTGTAGAGTTTTGTCTCCCTCTTGCTTGTGTTGAGCTGACTCCAATTCTTGCCACCCCCACTTTTCACATTCTCCTGTTATTGACCCAATTAAAATCAACCAAATTCAAAGTTCCAAGATTAATGTAGGTCGTTCTTTTAACAGTGAGGTCACATATGTGCACATAACAATCATGCAAATTTTTGTTTGAACACAAAGAAAACATCAAAGAGAGTCATCTCAGTTCACAACAAGAGTGGTCGAGTCAGTCTTAGGTTTATTTTGCTTCTGCAGTACTCAGGCTAGATATTACTCTGTGCCAGGAGTCCGACATCCCTTCCCCTATCATTAAAGGTCACTGTAAGCAAGGATCACATCATCACACACTCACATGGCAACCTTAGTCGGTTCCTCTAGCGAACATCGTTGCTACTTAGGCCATACCTAGGAGGTGCAAAAGCTGTTCTCTTCTTTACTCGGTCGAAGTGTAGAGGCAAAAAGGGCTATCTGGGCAAGGTGACCAACCTAAGCACATCTCGATGAG
The DNA here is from genome assembly GCA_014218235.1 of Colocasia esculenta. Taxonomy (NCBI): domain Eukaryota; kingdom Viridiplantae; phylum Streptophyta; class Magnoliopsida; order Alismatales; family Araceae; genus Colocasia; species Colocasia esculenta. The sequence goes on from CM024757.1 coordinate 142,845,559, forward strand.
TGGAAATCTCAAATAGGGACGGTCAATCAAGCCTACAAAAGAAAAGCAAAATAAAAAGAGAAGAGGAACAAATGAAAGAAAATTGAGGAATAGGGGCATGGCAAAGAGTGGCAGTGCAATTCCCTGCGGGACGCCCTTGAGCCCGGTCGTACGCATGCCCCAAGCAAGAAACAGGCAAGAAGAAAGATATAAAATGACCAAAAGTCCCTACACAACAGACTGAATCTCTAAGAGGTGTGTCGTGAAAGGAAGCTAAACCTAATTTGTCTTTTAAAACTTGCACTAGACTTATCCCCAAACTTTCTTCTCTTTCTTCCTATAAGGCTGAACTGTATTCCAGATATGGCCTTTGTAGCGGCACCGCAAGCTAGGGGCAACCAACTACAGGACGCCACCATCCTAATGCTCATCTGACCTTTTCAGTGGTCTTTAATGAAAAGGGAATGAATGGAGGTCCCTTTCCAGTAGTTTGATCTTGCTTTAGTGTTGTAGTAGCAAGGGTGAGTATCTTCCATTTCATGTGTCTTTTTAGGAAGGGCTAATATTGGCTTTAGGCATTATTCAAAATCTAAAAAAAATAGATATTTTCAAACTCCCCAAAAAAATTAGATATTGTCCAAAAATAAAAAAAACAAACAAACAAATAAACAGACAAAAAACTCAAATATTGCCAAAAATCCAAAAAATTAAATATTGCCAAAAAAAACTCTTGAGCAGTGCAACGATGTACTCAGTTTCCTCGCTTTCTTTCTCTCGGATCTCGTTTCACACTCGTATCAATCACAATTCATCCCAATCACAAGCTTTGGCACAAAAGATAAAAGATCCACTAAAGATAAGCATCATGTACATAGATAAGGGGGAGGTGGCTCACAAACTCCTCACTACTCACCACCACTCTCCCCAGATCCTTCCTGCCTCTTGGGTGGGGGTGGCATCTCGCCAGCACCCCTACCGCTCTGGGCACTCGTCTCTCCTGCCCGACGTCTCTCTTCCTCCTTGTTCCTCTGACGACTCGAGGAACCAGCCAAATACTACCTGACAGAGGCACCGCTTGCACCGCTCGCTCCGCTCATGCCACTCCTGCTCCGACTCCGAACTACTTGGCTCATCATCGCCACGCAACTCCAGAGCTCCTCAATCCGGCCCTGCTACACAATCGTCTCAGTGCGTAGTCACACTAACTCCTCCTGGTCCGTCGATGATCCCGTGCACGTAGCGTCACTAACTCCCTCATCAGCTCCCCTGCCTGTGTGCGTAGCCGATCTGCCTCCGCTGTCATCGTCTCCGCCTAGAGGTGCCACTGGGCGACTGATGTTGCCGCCGCGTCTGCCTGCTCACGCCAGTGGGTCGCCTGCCCAGTGGCGGTCCTCAGCTCTGTCACCTGTGAGAAACATGTCAGTGCCAAATTCAAATCAAATAGAGGTCAAATCAATGTCACACTTACTCTCTCTGCCAGCTTCGTCTCCGCCCCCTCAGCCCTCCTCAGTGCACCAGCCAGTCGGTCCTCTAGATCTGACTGGGAGGTCTCTGCCACCGCTCGGATGAGGATGCACTAGCCTGTGTCATCCTCACCTTCGCCAACTCCGCACGCTGCACATAAACACTGGTCAATTCCCCAATAAGCTAAAATCGGTAAGCTATGAAGTCTGAGTAGGTACATATCAGCTGCTCTGTCTCTCTCTAAGCTGCCTCCTGGTCCTGCACGGTAGAGTACAGTAGGGCCTAGAGTGAGGCGATCTGCCCAGCCATGTCCACCAGCAAATCATCATCTGCGTCAGATCCAATTCAATTAGAACAATCCACAAGGTCTGAGTTTAGAAGTTTATCTGTCATCTTGTGCCCCTGTAGACCCTACCCCATACTTCAAGGTGAAAGACTGCAAGTACGCATCATCCGACTCGGCGTCGGACCGGACCCATCAGCCTCGGTGCTCCCAGACGGCGATCTACTCGCGGGCCTGCTCGCGCTAGTCAGTGGTGTCGTGGAGTCCCCGGAAGCTCCGGCCAGGCCTAGGGGTCCGACCTCGGCTAGGGAACTCCACAGCACTCTGACGAAGGCCGAGGGACCTCTGAGTCAGATGCAGGTGGAGAGGTAGCACAAGGTTGAGAGCGTGGACCCACAATGCCCTAGCGAAGTAGGGACAAGCCTGCTCCAACCAAGGTTGTCCCTCATCCCCCTCCTCTAGATATGGCTGCCACACCACCTGCACATCAAAGCATATCTGATCAGTACCCAAGCAGTTAATTAAATCAATTTAAATTTAGAGAGAGGGTAGAATACTCACATCTAGCTGAGGGTAGATGTCGATCACGTCCTGGATGGATGCCAGCTGCTCCTCCAGTGGGTGCGTGTCACAGCATGGCACCCAACGCCGAGCTAGGGGCACGAGGCCCAGTCTCTCTAGTGCACCCCTCCTCAGGCCTAGGAGGTGAAGGTAGGTCCAGACCTGCAAGAAGAAAGGCACAATTAGATCATGTACAACAGAGAAGCAATTCAAGTAAAAGGAGCAAAAAGAAGAGAAGAGTACCTGAAGGAAAGGGAAGAAGCCGCTGATTGACGTCTGCTGGTCGGAGGAGCCCAAGTTGTCGAACTGATGCGCCAAGAGTGCAGCCCCCCACGCATAGTCCCCCACCTGATCTATCTCCTCCAGTAGCAGTAGGAACCGGTAGTGGACTACGTCGCCCCTCGTGGCAAACAGGAGTCTGCTGAGAAAGAACGTGAGGAAGCGGCGCAGGTCCAGATCCACCTGTGCCCCTGGCTCGCTGGCTAGAGTCTCCTTGCATCCCCTCACCAGCCTGTCCAGCTGCTCGTCCACCGTCTCTCCCACCTCCCTGCTGGTCTGAACTAACCCCAGGCTCTCCTGCAACTCCACCCTAGGGACTAGAGATGACCTTTGCCCTACAGTCAAATCCAGCAGCCTCATGGGTAGGTGAACTCGCTCACCGGACGCCCATACACTCTCAATCTCGTGACGTGACTCACGTCCTCTAGGCTGGGGATCATGTGCCTCTATGGAAACACGAAGGCAGTCGCCTCCGCGTCCCACCTACTGTGCAGGGCCTGAGTAAAAGGGGCATCCGCCCTCATCCGATCCATCTTCAGTACCTCCCCAAACCCCATTGCATCTAGTCACTCTCGCTGGAATCCTGGGAGGGCCAGGTATACTGCTAGCACTAGGAGCCAAGAGACTCTGGCCCTCATCTCACCCTGCAAGCACAATTGGGCAATCAGTCAGCTTAAGCATGCATTTTTTGGTTTCTCGGCTGAGGTCGCGCCGACCCAGTGGGTCGCGACCTTGTCGCGACGCTCCGATGCGTTGCGATATGGTCGCGACACCCAGGAGGACCGCCCCTTACCCCGTCGCGACTCCTGATGTCGCGACGGGACGGGCCATTGCGTTCTCAGATGCGGACCAACCAGAGCCTTATTTGTCTGGTGGTCTTTCTCCTAGGCGTCACGCCCTACATTGGCCCTCTATGGGGCTTCCTCATCTATCCACATCATCAATTTAGAGGGTTTGAGGCTTGGGGACTCACCTTCTTCATCGCCGCTTCTCGCGCCATCGCCGCCGCCTCGATGTCCACCGCCGACGCTTCTTCCTCCATCATCTCGACCTCAGGCACCTCCTCCACTGGGACTTCCTCCACTCGACGTTGTGGCCTCCTCGCCTAGTGTTTCCTACAATCTCCATGTCGCCACTGCTCCTTTCATTGCTTCCAAGGGGGGGAGAGAGTGAGAGAGGTTGAGGGGGAAAGTGAGAGAGAGAGAGAGAGCAAGAGAGAGAGTGCACAGGGAGAGTGAGAGAGTCGGAGCAAGGGAGCCGGAGTCGCCCAGAATCACCGGAGCTAAGGGTTTTGTGAGCGTGAGAAGGGAAGAAGGGGCTTCTGTGCTTTTTGAACTCTCGGTTCATGTCGCGACAGCTTTCAGCGTCCCGTTACTATAGTGACCGTACTTAGTGTCGCAACAATGTCACGTCCTTTATGAGTGTCACGACCAAGTCGCGCCCTTTATACGTGTCGTAATAGTGTCACGTTTTCCATGGGTGTCATGTTTATGTGGTTTGTAATTTATAGTGTATGTACATAGTTTTATTGTCGATTATTTCTTTGAAAAATTAGAAACCCAAAAAATCACGAAAAATGGAGGTTCACAGGTAAGTCAGGTAAGTATCTCTATCCTTATTCCCTTGCATTACAATATGATAACCTACTTATTATATCGTTTCAAGGACCGGCTGGTTCTCAATGTGCTCTGAGATCTGAGTTCCCCTTCAATAAAACGGTGATGATCTAGGAGCATATTGCTAATCGCTGGATAGGCCGTTAAGTTGGGCAAGTTTGGCGATGATGGACTCTATCTTGCACAGTGGTTGCAGGAAGACTCTCGACCCATTCTTGTCCGATTTAGCAATATTATCCTTCATATATTTTGTATTTTTTTCTTTTCTTTGCGTTTGACTCAAAGATTTCTTTTCTTTTAGCTCAGCATGCATCATGTAGAACTTTTGAACTATCGTGACTCATTCCTAGCTAATGGTGAGCTCTTGTTGAGTGCCCAACCATTCTTCATATTCAAAACAAGATATTCTTATTCCACTCCGAATCAGAAGGTTTGCCTCCGAGCGAGTTGCTCTTGCCAGTTTGTCAAGAATTTCCCTGTCTGGATTTTCGATCCAATTTTCATCTTACTCCTTTTGATCCGTTTTAGTTGTGAATCGCTCTTAGGACAGAGTCTGTGTTACCTGCCTGGCACTCACATGTCCCTCCAAAATGAAACCTGCAGGCCAATCGGCTAGGGTATCTCTCAATCGAGGGGTTGATCATCCTTTTCTTTCTTCTTCTCGTCCAGACTTGTGTTTTCCTTGCATTCTGCTCGAGCAGCTAACTCATGGCTTTCAAGAAGATTCCAATTGCTTGTTGGTTAGATCGGGTGTCTTTTTATCTTGGCTCCCATCTTTTCAGTCCACTCCACGTCATTTCCGCTTCACCATCATTTCATGACACCTCCGCTACACTTCCGCTTGCTCCCTTGCAAAGTGGAAGCCAAGGAGGGGCAATCTGTAGACACTCGATTCTAGCCCCATAAGTTGAACCATATTTCTTGTTCTCTTATTGAGCCCCAAGTTGGTCACTCACCTTGATCCCATCTATTAACCTTATTTTGAGCCCATTAAGAAGCCCAAGTTCACTTTATCCCATCCATTATCCTTTTTCAAAGAGTCCATGAGCTTTAATTCCTTATTATACTCCCACATGATTAGCCATTTTTTTAGAATAATCAATTTTCCTTAATGCGACGGGTAGTGGCGCCGTGTTAGCCTTATCGCACCCCACTTGGCCGTCGTGACAGTCCATGCATATCCATGCACGTGCCCTCATGCTCGCGATCATCTTGGTCATCGTGACAGTCCTTGCCTACAATCCGTCGTGACAAGCCCCGCGTGCGCAGGCCTCCTCAACAACCTCCTATTTATCCTCCAATGGTCTTATCCTTATCTCTATGCAACCTCCCAACCATCCATGCGCGGTTTGGGGTTCTAGGGCACCTTGGGGCCATCCTTGAACTCTTCCCTACGGATTTACTTGACTTTTATCTCATTATTTGGGTCATTATTTCCCATGGATGGGATAATATCTCCCATTCTCTATTTAAGTGCCACTCCTTCTTCAGTGGAGGGGAGAGCCCATTTTTTCCACGAAGTGCTGCCAAAATTTCTCAAGACCCAACACTTAGCTCGTGGCTCACCCTTTCCCTCACATTCTCTTCCATTCTCTTCACATAGACATGCATTCTTCTCATTTGAAGCTTGGTGCTTAAGGGAGGCGACTTCTGCTTCTTCCACGGCTTCTGCACGACCTGAGGACATCATCCAACGCCAGGGAGTAGCCCCATTGGGGCTCTTTCTTCCCTCCTCCCTCTCATTTCTCTTGCATGCATGTTACTGTTTTCTTTTAGATAGGACGCATTTCCCTTTTCCTTCCCACATTTTTTTATACACCCAAGGGGTTTAAAAACCACCCTCAAGTTCGTTCCCTCCATGTTATTCTTTTTTATTTCATTTTTGGATAGATGCTACGCTTAAATATGTTCTAACAAAGTTTATTTTGTTGTTTTCTTCGTTTTGGCAGGCTCATCAGCAAGTATCAACAAGGGGCTCTTGTCCTCTGGCTGGCTGGAGGGTAAGAAGAAGGTCCACACCAATATTCTCCCGCACTGTAGAGAACGCGGCATTCACGGGCGTCGCGACATCAAGAATGCACCCTAGATGGGCGTCGCGACCTCAGCTCCACCGCGACGGGGAGCCCCATCGCGACACAAGTGCCCCTGTTCTCACCCCCTTTCCTAGCAACGTTAGCCTAGTTTAATATTTATTCATGGCAACTTGTTAGGTGGTGATCACATCCTATTTCCATGCTTTTAAGTTGGTTTTAAAACATGTTTTGTGTCTCAAATGGCTCACAACCCTGTGATTGTTGACTTCATATTGACGTCCAGATCGATGGATGCCTACTTCCTGTTAACGGCAGCAATGTGGTCGTTTACTTCTCCTGTTATGTTGCGATTCCAGATCTGAAAATGGTTGTGTTTTCTCCAGTTCTTGATTTGGAAACCACCCCAACGGTAGGAAACCTAATGAAATTGTACCCCGACTCATGGCCCTATAAAACACCTAGTTTTTCGGCCAGATTAAGACTTTTGGGTTGAGAGGAAAACTGGGGTTTTCTTGTGGGAAAAACCAAAACTTTTGCAAGCTTGATCCGGCGATTGTGTGGTCTTTCCGGCGATCTTCTACGACTGGAAGAAGCTTCTGGTGTTGAGGAATCATCCCCGACTTCAAGAGACCTTCTGTGCAACCGGGAAGACCAGATTTGAGGTGGAAAATCTCACCTTCTTGGCTTGGCCGAGAGGCTTCTTCGACCTAATAATCCATTAGAGATTTATTTACAGGCAAGTAATTGAGGGTTAATGTCCCTAGACATGTCCTTTAGGTCTCAGGAATTTTACGTATTTTTACTCGTGTTCTGAAACCCCTAATTCTTCCCTTTTTGTGAGCTCAGTCTGCACTTTCTGCATACAGGAGGTTGACGGCAACCTTGTTGCCGCCAAGTTCCTGAGTTGACGGCAACATCCTGTGCTGTTAACCCTTGTTGGTGGCAAGACCCTTGCCGTCAAGTTCATCTATTTTCTGCAGAACTATATGTTTGATCACTGTGCTGTGATTTTCGACTGTTTGGAGGTCTGTGCATGATGTAAAAATTGTGATTGGTCAGGTATGGTCTATAGGTCATATCATGAGGTTCTGTCGACTTTTTGAGCATGATATCATTTAGTTTAATTTTTGTTATTAGAGAATAAGCATGTCATGACTGTGTTTAATTCTGAAAAAATAGTTTTATTGCATGATAATGTCACAGAAAATTTTCATGATCTTAGGGTAACTATTCACATGTTTTCAACCTGTTATAACTGATTACTTTACTATCTACCATATTGAGTTAATAGTTTACTGAAATTGCATTGAATCTATTTAAATTGTTAAAATAGTTTACTGTTGCAAAAAATATGAAAAATTAGACATGTGGTATATCATGTAAGAAGTCCATGATTAAAATTTGGTACTGTTTTGATGTCGGTAGGTATTGTTTGTGTTTTAAAAGGCCAATTTAACCATGTTAAATATGTTTGGGTAAAATTATGTAAAATTTAGTGATTTGCAGCATGATAAAGCTCTGTTATGTTTAAGTTAATACTGTAAAACAGTCATGTTGAGTTCGGTAATCTGAAGAGTGTATGTGTAAATGAAGTGCATGTGAATGGACCATAAGTGCATGTAAATAATGTAAATCATGTGGATAAATGAGAACAATGTGTTTAAAGTGATCATGTGCTGAAATTGACACTGCTATCATAGAAGGCTGTGGAGCCGTACTGTAGAAAAGTCCCTATGGGAAGGCTCATTGTGTATGTGATATCCTATGGGCATTAGGATGAAATCCTGGAGGTGGACAAGTGCCACTGGTTAGGGTGGAGAGGGCTTCTCCCGATTCTGCACAGTTAGCAAAATTCGTCACTGTGTTGCCTAGGTGACAGGTATGTGTTATGTGAATGTGTGTCCTTCTTTATGGTGGTTCGGACTATGTGTCACGACAATTTAAGTGTAAAAATGTGAAAAATGTGAATATGTGAAATGTGAACATGTGATAATGTTATGTGAATGTGATAGCATGTGAAAAGATGTGAAACCATGTGAATGTGATATGTTTATGTTAAAACAGCAAGCTTAAGATGTGAATAAGTGTTATAAAAGCATGTGAAAATGATTAGATATCATGCTAGGTTTGCTAGTTACTATGTGTATATTTCCATGATCTACTTGTGCAAAATTGTGAAATGATATGAATAGAATTTGAAACCATGAATCATGTTATATATTATGTGTAGAAAGTATGTGTAGGTTGTTCATATGTATTTGCTTAATTAACATGAAACATGTGCCATGTGTTCTCTTTATTGTTTATTAGATTAGTATGTGTATGTGATATGTGTAAAGATATGCCTGTAGATTGCTTGTTGAGTCTTTCTTTTTGGAAGACTCATACTTGCTTTGACTTACAGGTGAGACAGGTGTCCCCGTTCTTGAGGAGGACATAGTGAGGATCGACTCTGAGCGTGAGGAGTAGCTGCTTTTGTGGAGATTGCTACGTAGTTTACTTTTTCTTTTCATAGTATGTAAGCAATGTTATGGACAGTGTTATTTTATATGGACATGTATAATGTGGACAATTGTTACGTCTTTACATTTACTATATAGACTGTGGAATTATGTGAATGATGATGGAATAAGATTTATCTTTTATTTCCGTTGTACTCTTTTGTTATTTATGTACATATCGACCTATTGTGTAGTGTTGGGTAAATGTCCCACTGTAATGACGCCCTTTATATCGATGTGGATTGGTATAATCGTACCAGTATAAGGAGGGTCGTTACAGAGATTGGTATCAGAGACCAAGGTTGAGATTTACATGAATATTCCATCATCTTCACAATATTGAAAGGTCTTTATAGAATTAGTCCATATATGTGGAAAATATCTTATAATGAATTAAAGATACTTAAGAAAATAGTTTGGATTAAATAACTTAGATTCTAACTAAGTTAATTGTTTTACAAGCTATGGCGAGCCGTGGTAGGCATGGTGCTCAGGCGAGGGAGAATGAGAAGAGACGTGAGGAGAGGGGTGAGCAGTAGGCCCCAGCACCCCAGGGTCCCACAATACTTCCTCTACCACCACATGTGGACTACAGCGTGTTCATGCAAGGCCTGGTTCAGGCAATGCAGACTCAGGCGCAAACTCAGGCGGCACTGCAGGCTCAGCTGTAGGCACAGGTTAGAGTTGGTAAATAGGAGTAGTATGTTTTATTAAATGTATGATTGTTTATATGTTGCTTTATTGTCTCAGGCTCAGGCTCAGGCTCCAGCTCCAGTTCCTCAGAAGAATGGCCATGGTGGTCCTTCCATCATGGAGAGGTTTAAGATGATGGCTCCGCCTTCTTTTAAGGGGGAGAGTCAACCCCTCTTAGAGGAGAGCTAGATGAGGGAAGTGGAGAAGATCTTCCGAGCCATTGGATGTGCTGAGGAAGACAAAGCCAGCCTAGCAACCTACATGCTACAGGTACATAAAGTATATGCACTTGTGTAGGTTAGACTTTATTTAGATGGTGCTTATGGGTTGTGTTTTGCAAGAGAGAGCCGATGTGTGGTGGTTCTCTGTACTTCGTACTGAGTACGAGGATGGCACGATTGAGGTGACTTGGGCCGAGTTTACGAGGCTATTTCGGGCCAAGTTCATCCTTGAGCACATCCAGGATAAGATGGAGCAGAAGTTTCTCTCTCTCACTTAGGGTTCCATGACGGTGTTGGAGTATGAGGCTAGGTTTGCTGAGCTGTCCAAATATGCTCCTCATATAGTTGCTGATGAGTGCAGGAAAGCAAATAAGTTTGTGATGGGGCTCAAATCATCACTTATGTCACGTCCCGAGAATTACGCAGCGGATATTAATTCGAAGAATTCGAGTCGATATTCCGAGACGTGGACAGTCGGCAAATAAGCCTCTAGCTAGCGCGCACTAAATGTATATCAACACAACATCACAATAGGGCCCTATGTTGAACTCAATATAAATTGTAATCAAATCTCAGCTCATTGTATTTCAAATAGAAACTATTACAGGACTAAGACTCAATGAAAGGAAAGTACATAATACTTCTCACTTCCTGCTACATGTTCTAACTCTCAAAGCAAATACTATAACTAGACTCATAGTTGGAACGCTCATCACTCGGACGCATTTCCATCCTCGACTTGCTCTTCCTCTTGAACTTCATAGTCACCTAGATGGGGTAAAAGTAGGGAATGAGCAAACTAGCCCAGTAGGATTTATATCTCAATGTGCAGGCAATGATATAAGTGATTAACATTTTAGAACTAGGCAAGTACGATGAATGATATGCAAGTACGAATAAAACTCGTTAAAACATGATATATATAAAACAAGCTAGAGAGAGTGATTACGATTAGAACAAGATTGGTGAACGAGATAGAACTAGCAATAGATCACTTTGCACAAGCACGCAAGATTTCAATTGATGTCAAGAAACGCAAGATATCATAATTGCATTAAATGCAGGATGGCCATATCACGCAAGCAAGCAAGCAAGATTTCACAAGCACGATCAAGTAACACTAATCAGGCACGTAGACACCAATGTACACCAAGAAAAGATCCATCAAGAATGTACACCAGGACACATGTATGTGGTTATGATCTATCATTCAACAAGCAAGAAAGTACTCCAGCGCAGATGCAACGCCAGTAATCATTATACCCCATGGTTAACAGTATATCTATGACTCGCCGTCATTGGGGCTAGATTGGAGCCCTTGGACACACGCCGTGCCCTGTCAGCATCTCATGTAAATTTTTAAATGTAGATACCACAGTCATTAATAATGGCCAATGAGAGTTTCAAAACGTAGCATGTGTAATGTCATGTTCATGATGATGATGAGAAGAAGTAATAATTAAATTGAACATGATTCATGAGAACAATGGTCAAGAGATAAATTCTCGCAGCATAACGGTACAATTTATACTTTCGTTCAATCTTTACATTATGGCTTTAGTCTAGTTTGTAAGTCACACTCACGAGATCAAGAAGAGAAAGGAAGTGCACGCTATCTCCAGGGAACTTCAATGGTACAACCAACTCGTCGGCCATGTGGGAATCCATGGTCAGAGGAGATTTACGGAGGCCTTGGTGAAAAGGTCGCTAGTCTACCGATTCGGAATGACCGGTAGAGAGTTTCCAATTTCCCAAGAAAAGGCTACCTAACAGTGCTAGTGTGTAGTGCGGTACGCGTGTCTCATTCTCAAACATCGGTCTCAAACTCGCAGGAAGCACTTGACAATATAACATAGAATAAAACTATGCACTTTAACAAGTCATGGTTTGCAAGATTTTATGATAACCATTATCATTTAAACGTGGAAGAACAGTAGGAAGATTAAATCACAAGTAGCACGAATGGATCATAACATTAAGGAGCACTTAGAATAGCATTCATGTGATTAAAGCTTTTAAATGGGTTTAACACTTTTTAAGTCATTAAATAACAATCATGTAATGATCACAGGTAACTTACACAGTAAATATCATATTTAAAGAGATCTTGGGTATATGCGAAAAACTATGCAGGAAAACACGTGGTTTCAGGTAAAATCCTGAGATCGCGACATATCTCTATAAGGAAGGCGACGGGGTCGTCAGATCAGGCAGGCAGAAGGCGACATGGGTACTGTCACAACCAGAATGCGACAGAGGTACTGTCGCGACCCGACCTCGGGATGCGACATATCGGGCCGTCGCGTTCACAGGGTCTGCGCCTGAGTCCGACATGGATCTGACATGCTCTTGGTTCAGACTACCATGATTTGACACAGGGTGATATTCATGAAACGCCTATATCTCTCTATATGCTGACCTTTAGACAAAACTAACAACATAGAAAATATCGAGGACATATATTGGAAGAACTTTTGTGTTGTGGGCTGGGTCTGAATCGGTCTCTAATTGCATGAAATACAGGAAGAACGTGGGAAAGCCCTAAACATGCATGACTTCATGGCGACTTACATGTTAGACTTGTAACATGAGATATAGTGACATTTGGACAAAACGTCTAACATAAAAGATGACAAGAACAACTAGTATAAGAACTTTGTTGTTGGGGTTTTAACCTAATTCGGTCTTGAACCTTGTTAAAAACATGAAGAAGTGAAAGTTAAATGCAACCAGAAAACGCAGTATCATGCATGACTCTATTACGAAGTTTATAACTCTCTAAATAATGATATTTAAGCAAAACATTTAACATGAAAGATGACCATATCGACTAATACAAGAACTTTCATGTTGGAGGCTTGACCTACTTCGGTCTTAAATCTCGAGCAAAACAGGAAGAACCTAAGGCTAACTGCAAACCGAAAACACAGTATTATGCATGACTCTCTTACGGGGTTCATAACTCTCTAACTAAAGAGTTTTCAAAAAACGTTAAACATGAAAGATTATCATGACTACAAGTAGAAGAACTTTGATGTTGATGATTCAGTCTAATTCAGTCTCAAATCGTGTGAATAATAAGAAGAACGGGAAAAGCTCTAACAGTGCGCGACATTGGCAAAACGCTTATAATTCAAAATCTACTAAATGAAATTCGATGAAACTAATGGGAAATGAAAGTTAACTTGATGCTCTACACATTGGTATAGGATATGTTAAGATTTGGCTCGAGAAAACCTACCTTTGGTCGACTTCAAGAGAGTGGTTTGTGCAGGTCGCAGCAGACGAGAAGGGGAAGAAGAGCGGCTTCTTGTGGTCGTTCCACAGCTCCTCAGCCACAAGAGCTCCTCCACACGACCCTAGCAAGTTCTAAATTCGTTCCTAGGGTTTGGGTGAAGAGTATTTAAGTAACCATGGTGTTTAGGAGTCCTATTATAACTAGGAAAGGAGGATTTCGGGATTGGCATGTTTGGTTCCTATTTTTGATGATTTCCTCCTCCCTTTGAGTGTGTGAGGCATTAGAAACCTCCCTCATAGTTAGGCATGAATTTGGGTTGCCATGAATGCATGATTGCATCCCAATTCAACTCAAATTGCCTCTTTCTAATTTCAGCCTATTTAGAGTTACGAATTTCCATGCATTTTCTTGTTTCATTTGATTTTTGGGTCATATGTGGTCCATTGGCCCACTTATGATATTGGGTCATTATTATATATTGTTAGAAGCATTTCTAACATTTTTATTTAATTTATGATTGCTTCGTATTTCCGTGTTAACGATTTCCGACTCGTTTCTTTATTTGGATAATCGGTCACAATAATTCTTAAACCTAGCTCACATGATTTTTATTGACCCAATTTTCTTGATGGGTCATTAGAGGATATTATTTGAAATCCATTTATGATTTTTATTTAATTTCCTGACTCGTCCAAGTATGTGTAATAATGATATTCGACTTATTCATGAATTACGATAATAAGTCGCGAAAACACTTTAAACTTAGCTAATCCAATTTTCTTGTCCCAAATTTCTTTGTGAAAACGTTTAGTAATATGTTTGGGGTTGATTTATAATTTTACGGAATTTTACGATGTGTTTTAGCACATACGATAATGATACGTATGTTTTAAATACTCTGATATTATGGAAATTATTTATTTCTATTTATTGAATTTTTTATGTAATTAAAATTTTCGGGGGTGCTACAACTTAGGTCGAGGCTTGTCGCTTTTGACCACCGCACTTTGGATGAGGCTCTCAGCGCAACGTGCAAGCAGGAGAGCGAGATGGACCAATACTTGGAGAAGAAGAGGGCAGCGCAGAAGAGGTCAGTGCCACCTTTCCAGAGGCAGGACAGGAAGAAGGCAGTGTACCAGTCACCGCAGCATCCAGTGGTGGCTACTAGTCAGCATGCGGTTACGCCACCGTCTCCCAGCTTCAGGCCCAGCGATACGAAGATGTGCCCTCACTGTGGAAGAGCACACGGCGGTACTGAGTGTTGGAAGTTGGCTGGAAAGTGTCTCAAGTGTGGCAGCACCGAGCACCAGATCCGAGATTGTCCCAGACTGCAGCAGGGTGTTCAGCGAGGAGCATCAGCCACAGCAGCAGCAGCAGCACCAGTTACAGGGAGACCAGGAAGGCCTCGAGCTCAAGATTGAGTGTTTGCACTAGCACGAGAGGATGCAGAGCAGGCCGAGAATGTCACGGAAGGTATGGTTCTAGTCATGGGTGTTAGATCTCTGATTTTGATGATAGCCAAATGTGATTCATTAATACTTTGAATTCATGCTTTTCATGCTTACAGTCTTATCTCACATTGTTTCCTTCACTTTTTCAGCTCAAAAGTACTTAGTGGTGTTGACACAGCTCAACTGTGTGTCGACACTAGTTCAATGGCTCAGCATAAAAGACTTCAGAAATGACTCTGTAGTGTCGACACAGCTTAATTGTGTGTCGACACTAGTACATCGTCCCAGAACAAAATCATCTGGAAATACCCAGTGGTGTCGACACAATCTGGTTGTGTGTCGACACTAGTTCCAGATTCCAGGCACATCTTTGTGATGATTGGGACAGGGTATCGACACATAAGTAAGGTGTGTCGACACAATCTGTTTAATTTTTTTTTTTGTCTGATGTAAATAACAGGGACACGTGGAAGCTTTTGGGAAAGGCTCTTTGGGCGGGAATTTATATGCCCACAGATCCCAAGACATTTTGTGGACCCATGAGGTATAAATACCCCTTATCCACTGGCTTCAAAAGCAGAAGGAGTCGAGCCAAAAACTTATGTTCTTCCAGACTCTAGAGAATTCCAAACCATTTCTAAAGAAGACTTCAACTGGCGAATTGCTCCTGGATCTGAAGGAACCAAAGGTCTGATTCCATGGATGATCCATGGAGAGAATTTCGATCCATCTGGGTCTTCTTCTGGAGCTGAAGCAGAAAGCTGATCCCCATTCTTGAAGCAGAAACAGGGATCTTCGAATCAGTCCTCTTCAATTTGGAATTCAATTGCTCCGACTGGTTTCTCATTTCAATCTCATTCTACATTGTGTGTTGTTGTGAAAGTGGTGCAATCCTTGTGACCAATTTCACGTGTGTGTGATTGAATCTGAGATTTCCATATCTCAGAGTGTGTGTGGTTCTTTGTGACTTTTTTGAACTGGCAAGATAAGCCACAATTGTGTGTGTGTGTGGATGGTGGATGTAGGATACACTGTTGTGTAATCCGAACCACCCTAAATCTTTGTGTCATTGTGGTTTGCTTATCTCTTGCGCTAGATGCTTGATAGATTCGTCTAAATCTTATCATCTAGCTTGCCTAATTTGTTTGGAATTTCCATTAACACTCAGATTTCACAATCAATTAAGTTTCTCGAAGTTTCACTTTAAGTGATTTTTAAAATTTTCAGAAATCTATTCAACCCCCCCCCCCTTCTAGATTTCTGATAGCAGTGTTTTTCGCAACATTTCATTTGGTATCAGAGCGGGTTTCATTACACTTTAAGTGTTTGATCTAACGATCAAGAGTTTACTGCTATGGAGAATGTTAGGGGATTTATTGCTGAAGGTCATTCAATCTCTAGACCTCCTTTTTTCGATGGATCTGACTATGCTTATTGGAAAAACAGGATGCAAGTATTCCTCAGAGCACATAATTATGAGCTCTGGAAGATTGTTGACAAGGGACCAGATGAACTTCCTGAGGATGAAAGTTTATGGACCAAGGACCATATCAGCAAGTCAACACTCAGCTGGAGTGCCATGAATATGATGCAGTGTGCCATTCATCCCAAGGAGTATTCCAGAGTGTCCTCATGTAAGACTGCTAAGGAGATGTGGGATAAACTCCAACTCATCTATGAGGGAACTTCTGAGGTAAGGGAGACCAAGGCAAGTATTCTAGTCTCAGAATATGAAATGTTAGAATGAAGAATGATGAAACTATTTCTGAGATGTTTGCTAGATTCATGCTTTTAGTAAATGGTCTTAGAGGTCTAGGAAAGGAATATTCAAATAGTGATCTTGTTAGGAAAGTTCTTAGATCTCTTCCATCAGCTTGGCACACCAGGCTACTATAATTGAGGATTCCAAAAATCTGTCAATCATGCCATTGGATGAGTTAATAGGTTCTCTAATGACATATGAAATCTAAAAGAAATGCATCTTTGAATACATCTAAGAAACCTATTGCTCTAAAAGCTTCATCTAGCTTAAAAATTGTTGCAGATCAATCTGATGAAAATGATGATTCTTCTGATGACGAGAATGATGAAGAACTAGCCTTATTGACAAGGCATTTCAAATGGTTTTTGAGAAAGAAAGGAAAAGGTAAGCTCAAGCCCTTCATCAGAAAGGATGTTTCAAGGAAAAATGATTTTAATAAAAAATTGGAAACTACTAAAATGACTAACATTATTTGTTATGAATGCAGAAACCAGGACACATGAGAGGAGAGTGTCCTGATCTAAAGAAGAAGCTAAAAAATAAGATATTCAAGAAAACAAGAGCAATGCTAGCTACATGGAGTGATGAGGATGAAGAAGACCAAGAAGAAGGTAGTTCAGATGAGGAAGAAGTGACATGTCTTATGGCAAGGCATGAAGAAGATACTGAAGTAAGTCCTCACTTTGAGAATTTTACAACTGATGACTGGGAAGAAACTTATGTTGTGTTATTTGAAAAATTGTGTGAATTAAAACATGAGAATAGGCATTGAAAATAAAAGTGAACAGCATGGTGCAAAGTCCTGAATCGAAGCAGCATTCAAAGTGTTGACTGATGAAGTCAATAATCTAAAAAAGGAGAAAGAATGTGTGGATAAACAAATTGATGAAATCAAGGAGAGATGTCAATCAATTGAAAAAGAAAAACAGATCTTGATGAATGAAAATGAAAAATCATAAATGAAAGAGAGGTGATACAAGAGGAACTAAAAACCATTAAAGAAGAACTGGATGACAAGAAAGAGACCTTGTTAAAACTTGTCAAAGGCAAGCAAAACCTAGATGATATCTTAGGAATTCAAAAGAACAACATCAAACATGATCTAGGCTATCAACCTGAAAACAAAGAAAAAATTGGACAAACCTTGATAACTTCATTTGTTCAAGGTAGCACCCGTGTAACAACTTTGAAAAAGATCAAAGAAAAAACAAAAACAAATCTTAAATCCAAAAACAAAACCCAAGCAAGGCAAGAGAGAGTTCAAAGCAAAAATCAACAAAATTGGAAAACAAATGATAGATCAAATTTATATCCAAAGAACAACAAAAGCTTCTCAGTTGGATATAATTTTCATACCAAAAGAAATAAACTTTCACACCACAAGAGTTATGATGTGCACAATATGCAAAAATGGTCATACTGATGAAAAATGCAGATCAAGAATAAATTTGAAGAAAATAAAACAAATCTGGATTTCCAAAACATCTTGCTGTTGAGCAGAAACAACTGATGGGACCCAAAGCAATTTGGGTACTAAAATTGTTTTTCTAAATATGTTTTGCAGGAATGTCTTACAGCCCCAAGAAGGATAAGTGGTATCTGATAGTGGCTGTTCAAGACATATGATGGAGATAGAGGAAAATTTTCTACATTGATTGAAAAAGATGATGGACAAGTATTTTTGGAGGTAAGAACACAGGTAAAATCACTGGAACAAGAAAAATTGGTAAGACTTCTTCAAGCTCCATTGAGAATGTTTTACTTGTTGAAGGTCTTGATCATAATCTCTTGAGCATAAGTCAACTATGTGACAAAGGACTTAAGGTAATTTTCAATTCTGATTCATGTGAAATTGTTGAAAAAGATAATGGAAAAATAAAATTTCTTGGCCAAAGAATAAAAAATGTTTATTTGGTTGATTTGAATAATCATCAACATGAAAATTTGTGTCTTGTTGCCAATCAGCATGATCTATTTCAACTGTGGCATAGAAGGTTAGGTCATGCTAGTGAAAATGTTCTGAATAAGTGTTAAGAAATTCTTTTGTGAATGGTTTGCCAAAAAGAAGAAAAAGAAAAATGCAATGATATGTGCTTCATGTGCCCAAGGCAAGCAAACAGGAAATCTTTCAAATCAATTGCACCCTTAATCAATCCAAACCTTTTGAATTGTTGCATATGGACTTATTTGGTCCAACTAGGACACTCAGTCTTCAGTGGACATAGATTTGGATTTGTGATTGTGGATGATTTTTCTAGATTCACATGGGTGTATTTCTATCTCACAAGAGTGACACTTTAGAAAACTTCAAAAAATTGTTGATAAAATTGAAAATGTAAAAATAAATAAAATCCATTCTATCCTTACTGATCATGGTGGAGAATTTGATAATAATTCATTTCTTGATTTTTGCAGGGATAAAAGAATTGAGCATAAGTTTGCTTCTCCAAGAACTCCTGAACAGAATGGAATTGTAGAAAGGAAGAATAGGACACTAGTTGAAATGGCAAGAACCTTGTTGATTGAAAGCAATCTTCCAAGAAAATTCTGGGCAGAAACTGTCAATACATCATGCTATATCCTCAACAGGGTAATGGTAAGACCAGTCCTTAAGAAAACTTCATATGAACTTCTGAAAGGTAAGAAGCCCCACATTGCATATTTTAGAACCTTCGGATGTAAAGTTTTCATTCACAATAATGACAAAAAAGATCTTGATAAATTTGAAAAGAAAAGTGAGGTAGGCATCTTTCTTAGATACTCTGAAAACTCAAGGTCATATAGAGTGTTTAACAATGAATCAAAAAATTGTAGAGGAAACTCCTCATGTCATTTTTGATGAGAATATTGAAGAATCTACTGACCTTAATTTGTTCAGGAATCAAGAAGAGGATGATGACATCTTATGAGAGAAAAAGATCAAATTGTGGAAAATAAAGAAGCTGCTGAACCTGAAAGTGTGTCGACACCACAAGACATTAAGTCGACACTAGAGCAGGTAAGCACAACAACATGAGGTAACTTCAATACTCTAAAGACCATCCACTTGAGAATGTTGTTGGAAATGTTCATGACAGAGTTCATACTAGATCTCATTTTAGAAATATCATTGAACAAGATCATATGGCTTTTATTTCTCAAATAGAACCCAAAAACATTGAAGAAGCACTAAAAGATGATTCTTGGATAGAAGCCATGCAAGATGAACTGAACCAATTCAAAAGAAATAAAGTATGGAGTATAGTTCCTAAAAATCCTGAAAACTCAATATTGGAACTAGATGGGTGTTTAGGAATAAATTGAATGAGGAAGGAAAAGTTGTTAGAAATAAAGCTAGACTGGTTGCTAAAGGATATAACCAAGAATTTGGAATTGATTTTGAGGAATCCTTTGCACCAGTAGCTAGATAGAAGCAGTGAGAATTCTCTTGGCATATGCATGTTCCAAAAACTTCAATTGTTTCAAATGGATGTGAAAACTGCCTTTTAAATGGTTATATTAAAGAAGAAGTTTTTGTGCTCAACCTCCTGGATTTGAAGATCTTGATAAACCTAACCATGTTTACAAATTGCATAAAGCTCTTTATGGTTTAAAACAGGCTCCGAGAGCATGGTATGATAGATTGAGCAATTTTCTGGTTGGTAAGAATTACTCCAGAGGTAAGGTGGATCAAACTCTTTTCACAAGGTCAATTCATAATCATATATTGTAGTTCAAGTGTATGTAGATGATATCATTTTTGGATCCACTAACCCTTCACTGTGTGAAGAATTTTCTAATCTAATACACAGTGAATTTGAAATGAGCATAATGGGAGAATTACAATTCTTTCTTGGCTTGCAGGTCAAACAACATCAGGATGGATTCTTATTAATCAAGCCAAATATGTCAAAGAGTTGCTCAAGAAATATCACTTTCAACAAGCTAAACCAGCAACTACTCCCATGAGTACAAGCATCAAATTGAAAAAAGATGAAAAAGGTAAACTGGTTGATGCAAAGCAATACAGAGGTATGATTGGATCTCTTTGTATCTTACTGCAAGTAACCAGAAATTCAATTCAGTGTGTTCTTTGTGCTAGATTTCAGTCTAGTCTAAAAGAGAGTCATTTGGTTGCAGTTAAGAGGATTTTTAGATATCTCTGTGGAACTTGTGATTTGGGTCTATGGTTTCCAATTGGATGTCCTGCTAATCTAATTTCATATTCTGATGCTGATTATGCTGGATGTAAACTTGACAGGAAGAGTACTAGTGGATATTATCAATTCTTAGGAAATTGCATAATAACATGGGCATCTAAGAAGTAACACTTAGTTGCACTATCTACTGCAGAAGCAGAATATGTTGCTGCAGGAAGTTGTGCAACTCAAGTGTTGTGGATTAAAAGTCAATTGCTTGACTACAACATTGATATTGGATGTTCATCTATCATGTGTGACAATACTAGTGCAATCAATCTTTCCAAAAATCCAATTCAACACTCTAGAACAAAGCATATTGAAATCAAACATCACTTCTAAGAGATGAAGTTGTAAAAAAAACATGAATTAGAATCATCCCTACTGAAAAACAAATTGCAGATATTTTCACAAAACCTTTGGCTGAAGATAGATTCACTTCCTTAAGAAGAGAACTTGGATATGCAACTTGGAATAAAAATAAAACTGATAAGAACTCTGTGATTCATTATGCTAAGATTATGAGGTATATCAAATGGTGATTAGTGGAAGAACAAGTTATGCTTGTTTGAAAGCTATCATTATGTGTGAGGAAAATCCTCCGCCTAGTACCCATGATCTAAAATGTGTAGAATTATTCTATTCTTTCATTGTGATTGATCATGTTTGTTTTCTTGTGAAATGTTGTCTGCTAAAATCTGAATGTTGAATGACTCATTAATTCACATTGAGGGGAAGCTTGCTTCTTGAGAAACAAAGGAAAATGTCTGAAGAAAAATTGAATTCAGAATCATAACTGTTTATGATGACAATTAGATGAGATCAATGACTCAGGGGGAGCTAAAGAATTCAGTACCTTCCTCTATCATTAAACTAGAGTTAATTCAGTGTGCTGATGAATATCTTTACATGAAAATGTTCATTAGTCTTCCGAAGAACATAAGGGATGATTTTTAAATGCTATAACATGTTCTTTCGGTTAATACTCCTTTTTACTTTGAATTCTTCAAGTAATTTGATTTCTTTATGGATTTTTGCTCAATCATGTATTGATTTTTAAACACTTACTTCAAGACTGATGAAAGGGTAAAGTTGTGTCAAACTCTCAATGTTCATTAAAAAAAAAGGTTTTACAGAGCAATGACATAACACTGAGAAACTGCACACCTTCACAAACAGTGAAGTGCAATGTATGTCATGAAGTGTTGTGTTATCTCTGTTCTAAGGGGTAAATTTAATAAAAAATATATCCAATGTTAACTAAGTAATGGAAATATTGGCGTCTGATAAACGTATGTTCCATGTAAAAAGGTTTTCATTCACCCCTTGAGGTAGAATAATTAGTAAATCTCTAGTAACTAGGGATTCTGGTGTGTAAACAACATGTTTACTTGAGTGAAAAAGATTTACTATATTTGAATGCTCATTACTTCAAAGTTACAAATAAAAATAATTCAAAAAAAAATCAAAGCAAATTGAACAGCTTCACCTGCGCATTCATTCTTCTAAAAGTGTTCAAATTCTATGTGGTCAAAATCTAAAGCAATCAGCACTTTGGTTAAGAAAAGTGGAAAAGGTTGACACTGACTGTATCGAATAGTTTATATCACTTAGGCAATCACTCTAATTCTTTAGAATTTCTTGGTGATTAATTTCTTGTCCGATATCTTTCAGCCCACTAATAATAAAAGGGATAATGTTGAAAAAGGGTATGATTTCTTATCATATTAAAAATCCCTAAATAATTGATTTCAGATTTGACTCATCATACCATATCACTTCTACTTGATATCTTTTTGGATGATGTCAAAGGGGGAGAAGGATTCATGTTGAGAGGAATGCATTTCTGGTTGATGTGAGTTGATGTGAATTCTTGAATGATGTGGATATGAATGCTAGTACATTTCTTGCAATTGCTGAATGTTTGTATGACTGATTTGTCACAAGTGAATGACGTGGTTGTTTGACAAGAAATGAAAATGTTGAATGAATCTGTAAAAAAAATTAAATACTTAATGAATCATAGTTGTCATCATCAAAAAGGGGGAGATTGTTGGATCTCTGATTTTGATGATAGCCAAATGTGATTCATTAATACTTTGAATTCATGCTTTTCATGCTTACAGTCTTATCACATTGTTTCCTTCACTTTTTCAGCTCAAAAGTACTTAGTGGTGTCGACACAGCTCAACTGTGTGTCGACACTAGTTCAATGGCTCAGCATAAAAGACTTCAGAAATGACTCTGTAGTGTCGACACAGCTAACTATGTGTCGACACTAGTACATCGCCAGAACAAAATCATCTGGAAATACCAGTGGTGTCGACACAATCTGGTTGTGTGTCGACACTAGTTCCAGATTCCAGGCACATCTTTGTGATGATTGGGACAGGGTATCGACACATAAGTAGGTGTGTCGACACAATCTGTTTAATTTTTCTTTTTCTGTCTGATGTAAATAACAGGGACACGTGGAAGCTTTTGGGAAAGGCTCTTTGGGCAGGAATTTATATGCCCACAGATCCCAAGACATTTTGTGGACCCATGAGGTTATAAATACCCCTTATCCACTTGGCTTCAAAAGCAGAAGAGAGTCGAGCCAAAAACTTCTGTTCTTCCAGACTCTAGAGAATTCCGAACCATTCAAAGAGGGCTAACTTCAACCTGGCGAATTGCTCCCGGATCTGAAGGAACCAAAGGTTGCATTCCATGGATGATCCAATTGGAGAAGAATTTCGATCCATCTGAGTCTTCTTCTGAGAGCTGAAGCAGAGAAGCTGATCCCCATTCTTGAAGCAGAAACAGGGATCTTCGAATCAGTCCTCTTCAATTTGGAATTCAATTGCTCCGACTGGTTTCTCATTTCAATCTCATTCTACTTGTGGTGTGTTGTGAAAGTGGTGCAATCCTTGGACCAATTTCACGTGTGTTGTGATTGAATCTGAGATTTCCTATCTCAGAGTGTGTGTGGTTCTTTGTGACTTTTCTGAATTGGCAAGATAAGCCACAATTGTGTGTGTGGTGGATGGTGGATGTAGGATACACTGTTGTGTAATCTGAGCCACCCTAAATCTTTGTGTCATTGTGGTTTGCTTATCTCTTGCGCTAGATGCTTGATAGGTTCGTCTAAATCTTATCATCTAGCTTGCCTAATTTGTTTGGAATTTCCATTAACACTCAGATTTCACAATCAATTAAGTTTCTCGAAGTTTCACTTTAAGTGATTTTTAAAATTTGCAGAAATCTATTCAACCCCCCCCCCCTTCTAGATTTCTGATAGTAGTGTTTTTCGCAACATTTCAATGGGTATGCATGCTCGGGTGTTGTTTGATACGGGTGCCACACACTCGTTCATTTCCGAGCGGTTTGCCAAGTAGTTAGCAGCGGAGTCAAGAGTTGAGGTGGAAGAGTTAGAGGTTCCTTTGTCTGTGCACACACCAGCAGGTACGATAGCGACCACGAAGTGCATTCCATCCTTACCTGTGTGCATTGAGGACCGAGGCTTAGTTGGGTGCTTCTACTTGCTCAAGATGAAGGACTATGATGCCATTCTTGGTCTGGATTGGCTTGAGGAGCACTATGCCTTGGTGGATTGTAGAGGGAAGAAGATTACTTTCCGTATTCCTGGTGAGGATGAGTTCTCACATCCATTGCCAAGGAACTTAGCAGGAAGGTTTGTGATCTCCGCCATGAAGGCGATGAGGTTGGTGAACAAGGGGTGTGACGCATTTCTTGCCAGTGTGGTCTTAGTCCCTAAGGTTGATCAGTCACCGACCCTTGAGGAGATTGAGGTAGTGCAGGAGTTTCCAGACGTGTTCCTTGATGATTTGTCTTGATTGCCACCGACTAGGGAGATAGAGTTCACTATAGAGTTGCTTCCAGGCACCTCTCCTATCTCTAAGGCTCCATATCGGATGGCACCTGCGGAGTTAGCCGAGTTGAGGAAACAGTTACAGGATTTGCTGGATAAGGGATTTATTCACCCTAGTGTGTCACCATGGGGCGCACCTGTATTGTTTGGGGAGAAAAAAGATGGGTCTCTTAGGCTATGCATTGATTACAGGAAGCTCAACCAGGTGACAGTGAAGAACATGTATCCTTTACCCCGCATAGATGATTTGTTTGATCAGCTGCAGAATGCATCGGTGTTTTCTAAGATTGATCTGCAGTCCGGCTACAAACAGTTGAGGATTAAGGGTGAGGATGTGTCCAAGATGGCTTTCAGGACTCGTTATGGACACTATGAGTTTCTTGTGCTTTCATTTGGTCTGACCAACGCCCCTGTAGCGTTCATGGATCTCATGAACAGGGTGTTTAGACCATATTTGGATAGTTTTGTAGTGGTGTTCATTGACGATGTGTTAGTTTATTCTCCGGATGAGGCTACACACCGTGAGCATTTGAGGGTTGTTCTGGAGGTTCTCCGAGAGCATAAGTTGTATGCTAAGTTCAGTAAGTGCGACTTCTGGATGCGCGAGGTTCATTTTCTTGGGCATGTTATCTCAGGCACTGGAGTTGCAGTTGATCCGAAAAAGGTTCAGGCTGTGTTGGAGTGGGAGACTCCAAGGACACCATCGGAGATTCGGAGTTTTCTAGGTTTAGCGGGCTATTATAGGCGATTCATTGAAGGCTTTGCCTCTATCACTGCACCTTTGACTAAGCTAACCAGGAAGGGTGTGAAGTTTGTGTGGTCTAAGGATTGCGAGAGTAGCTTTCAGTTGCTGAAGACGAAGCTTACATCTGTACCCGTATTGATCTTGCCGAGTGGTGCAGAGGGTTTTGCTATCTACTCTGATGCTTCTCAGATAGGTCTTGGTTGTGTGTTGATGCAGCATGGTAAGGTAGTTACATATGCTTCTCGCCAATTAAAGGAGCATGAGCGTAAGTATCTGACCCATGATTTGGAGCTAGCGGCAGTGGTTCATGCACTGAAGATCTGGAGACATTATCTTTATGGTGTCAAGTTCGAGGTGTTCACTGACCATAAGAGTATGAGATATCTCTTTTCTCAGAAGGAGTTGAACCTGCGGCAGAGGAGATGGATTGAATTCCTTAAGGACTACGACTTCGAGCTTCAGTACCATCCATGGAAGGCAAATGTCGTGGCAGATGCTCTCAGTAGGAAGAGGTCTTTGCTCCAGCAGGATTGGAAGATGCTTGAGGATGCAGCATGTGCTATGACTGAGTTAGAGCCATAGTTGTGTCAGGCTTTCGTGGCTCAGTTATCTATCCGATCCACAGTTCTGGATGAGGTGATCGAGCAGCAGAGAGCTGATCCTAGACTTCAAGAGATGGTGGGCATGACAGGCATTGCTTGAGATGAGGATGATGTTATTAGATTTCAGCACCGAGTTTGTGTTCCTGATGTTGTGGATGTTCATGAGCGTGTACTTGCAGAAGCTCACAGGTCGAGGTTCTCTATTCATCCAGACAACACAAAGATGTACCAGGACTTGAAGAGATCTTTATGGTGGTCTGGTATGAATAAGGATGTGGCCGAGTTCGTGTCCAGGTGTTTAGTATGCCAGCAGATGAAGGGCGAGCGTCAGTGACCATCGGACCTTATGCAGAAGATGGAGATACCTATGTGGAAGTGGGAGGGAATCACTATGGATTTTGTGACGGGTTTCCTCAGATCAGCTAAGGGCAATGACTCAATTTGGGTGATTGTTGATCGTTTATCCAAGACTGCTCATTTCTTGCCTATGAAGAAGAAACAATTCGTGGAGAGTTGGCTAGGTTGTATGTTGGCAGCATTGTGAGGTTGGATGGTGTGCCGAAGTCTATTATCTCTGACCGAGACCCGAGGTTTACATCGAGGCTGTGGTAGGGTCTTTAGGAGGCTTTGGGTTCTCAGCTGAAGCTTAGTTCGGCGTTCCATCCCCAGATAGATGGCCAGTCCAAGAGGACGATCCAGATGCTCGAGGATATGTTGAGAGCGTGCGTGCTTGACTGGAAGGGTGATTGGGAGCGTCATCTATCTCTTGTGGAGTTCACCTATAACAATAGTTTTCATATGAGCATTGGCATGGCTCCGTTCGAGGCTCTGTATGGGCGACCCTGTAGATCTCCTTTGTGCTAGAAGGAGACAGGTGATAGGCAGCTAGTTGGTCTGTAGTTGGTGCAGGAGACTTCGGATAAGATTCAGCTTATCAGGCAGAGGTTGGTTGCGGCGCAGGATAGGTAGAAGAGCTGCGCCAACAACAGGAGGAAGGATTTGGAGTTCGAGGTTGGCGAGCATGTATTTCTTAAGGTTTCACCTACCTGAGGCGTTGTCAGGTTTTTTAGGCATAGCAAGTTGAGTTCTAGACTCATTGGCCCATTTGAGATTCTCAGGCGGATGGGCAGCATGGCATATGAGCTAGCTTTACCCCCAGCGCTAGCGAGTGTGCACCCAGTCTTCCACGTGTCTATGCTCAAGAGATACGTGAGAGATATGTCTCATGTTATTAGTCACGAGCCAGTGGAGATTCAGCCAGACTTGTCGTATGTAGAGCAACCAGTAGCTATTCTAGACTGGAAGGTTCAACACCTCAGGAACAAGAGTATTGCATCCATGAAGGTTCTATGGAGGAACTTCTCGCGGGAGGAGGCTACATGGGAGCTTGAGGACGCCATGATGAAGAAGTATCCCCATTTGTTTGGTTAGTATTTTTGTTCTAACTTCGAGGACGAAGTTTTCTTTTAAGGGGAGAGGGTGTAAGGCCCTCGAATTTTGTTCACATTATGTCTATTTAATTTGGCGCATATTATAAGTATTTTTTTTACTTATGTGCATATATATATGTTATTTCTGTACATATAAGTATATAGCTAATTCTGTACATATTGTAATTATCAAATTTTGTGCATGTAATGTCTATTTATCTTTGTACATGTATGTTGGTTTAATGTATTTAGAGTTCTGCCCAAAATCCCTGTTAACGTCAACATCCTTTGACGTTAATGGCAGGTTGACGGCAACCAGTGTGCCATTGACTTCATATTGACGTCGAGATCGATGGACGCCTACTTCCTGTTAACGGCAGCAATGTGGCCGTTTACTTCTCCGGTTATGTTGTGATTCCAGATCTGAAAACGGCTGCGCTTTCTCCAGTTCTTGATTTGGAAACCCACCCCAATGGTGGGAAACCTAATGCAAATCGTACCCCGACTCATGGCCCTATAAAACACCTAGTTTTCGGCCAAATTAAAACTTTTGGGTTGAGAGGAAAGCTAGGGTTTTCTTGTGGGAAAAACCAAAACTTTTGCAAGCTTGATCCGGAGATTGTGTGGTCTTTTTGGCGATCTTCTGCAACTGGAAGGAGCTTCTGGTGTTGAGGAATCATTCCCGACTTCAAGAGACCTTCTGTGCAACCGGGAAGACCGGATTTGAGGTAGAAAATCTCACCTTCTTGGCTTGGCCAAGGAGGATTCTTTGACCAAATAATCCCTTTAGAGATTTATTTACAGGCAGGTAATCGAGGGTTAATGTCCCTAGACATGTCCTTTAGGTCTCAAGAATTTTACGGATTTTTACTCGTGTCTTGGAACCCCCAATTCTTTCCTTTTTGTGAGTTCGGTCTGCACTTTCTGCATACAGGAGGTTGATGGCAACCTTATTGCTGCCAAGTTCCTAAGTTGACGGCAACATCCTGTGCCATTAACCCTTGTTGGCGGCAAGACCCTTGCCGTCAAGTTTATCTATTTTCTGCAGAATATATGTTTGATCTATGTGCTGTGATTTTCGACTGTTTGGAGGTCTGTGCATGATGTAAAAATTGTGATTGGTCAGGTATGGTCTGTAGGTCATATCATGAGGTTCTGTTGAATTTATGAGCATGATATCATTTAGATTAATTTCTGTTATTAGAGAATAAGCATGTTATGACTGTGTTTAATTCTGAAAATTTAATTTTATTGCATAATAATCTCATAGAAAATTTTCATGATCTTAGAGCGACTATTCACATGTTTTAGACCTATTATAACTTACTACTTTACTATCTACCATATTGACTTAATATTTCATTGAAATTGCATGGAATCTGTTTAAATTGTTAAAATTAGTTTTATTGTTGTGAAAAATATGAAAAATTAGACATGTGGTATATCACCTGTAAGAAGTCTATGATTAAAATTTGGTACTATTTTAATGTCGGTTGGTACTATTTGTGTTTTAAAAGGTCAATTTAACCATGTTAAACATGTTTGAGTTAAATTATGTAAAATTTAGTGATTTGCAGCATGATAAAGCTCTGTTATGTTTAAGTTAATACTGTAAAATAGTCATGTTGAGTTCTGTAATTTGAAGAGTGTATGTGTAAATGAAGTGCATGTGAATGGACCATAAGTGCATGTAAATAATGTAAATCGTGTGGATAAATGAGAACAATGTGTTTAAAGTGATCATGTGTCGAAATTGACACTGCTACCAAGAAGGCTTTGGAGCCGTACTGTAGAAAAGTCTCTATGGGAAGGCTGATTGTGTATGTGATATCCTATGGGCATTAGGATGAAATCCTGGAGGTGGACAAGTACCACTGGTTAGGGTGGAGAGGGCTTCTCCTGGTTCTGCGCAGTTACCAAGATTCGTCACTGTGTTACCTAGGTGACGGGTATATGTTATGTGAATGTGTGTCCTTCTTTATGGTGGTTCGGACTATGTGTCACGGCAATTTAAGTGTAAAAGTGTGAATATGTGAAATGTGAACATGTGATAGTGTTATGTAAATGTGGTAGCATGTGAAAAGATGTGAAACCATGTGAATGTGATATATTTATGTTAAAACAGCAAGCTTAAGATGTGAATAAGTGTTATAAAAGCATGTGAAAATGATTAGATATCATGCTAGGTTTTCTAGTTACTATGTGCATATTTCCATGATCTACTTGTGCAAAATTGTGAAATGATATGAATAGAATTTGAAACCATGAATCATGTTATATATTATGTGTAGAAAGCATGTGTAGGTTGTTCATATGTATTTGCTTAATTAACATGAAACATGTGCCATGTGTTCTCTTTATTGTTTATTAGATTAGTATGTGTATGTGATATGTGTAAGGATATGCCTGTAGATTGCTTGCTGAGTCTTTCTTTTGGTAAGACTCATACTTGCTTTGACTTACAGGTGAGACAGGTGTCCCCGTTCTTGAGGAGGACATAGTGAGGACCGACTCCGAGCACGAGGAGTAGCTGCTTTTGTGGAGATTGCTACGTAGTTTAATCATTCTTTTCATAGTATGTAAGCAATGTTATGAACAATGTTATTTCATATGGACATGTATAATGTGGACAATTGTTACTTCTTTACATTTGCTATATAGACTGTGGAATTATGTGAATGATGATGGAATAAGACTTCTTTTATTTCCGCTATACTCTTTTATTATTTATGTACATCTCGACCTATTGTGTAGTGTTGGGTAAATGTCCCACTGTAATGACGCCCTTTATATCGATGTGGATTGGTATAATCATACCGATATAAGGAGGGTCGTTACACGGAGGGTATCGATCAGGCCATCCCGAGCATCCTGCACATGCACACATATGTTAAACCAAGCATATACATCATATTGAACAAGCAAAGTTGTAGAGGTGCATACCCTAGCCAGCCTCATGACGTCCCGTTCCCCCTACACCTCCTAGTACCACTAGTGGTAGGCAAAGCTGTCTGTGGCATCAGACTCCACCATATACCCTCCACGCTGTCAATATGCGTACTAGTCAGGGAAGCGCAAGCGCTAATCCACCCGCTTCGCCTTCCCCCTCATCCTTCTCCCAATCCCCCTAGGCTCGACCACATCAGACCACACGTGGTGCAGTCCGAGCGTCCGCATGGCGAGCCGCAGGCGGAGCGGCTCGATCTCATTCAGGCAATGGACCCAAAGGTCCCACCCAAAACGAGGTCGGCCGCTCTCTACCTACGGCTGGCCATCGTCTGCCATGCCTGCATAGGGCTGCCACACCACCTGCACACATGCATACATCAGTCACATGTCATATATCATTTAAAATGTATGAAAGGGGTGAGGAAGAATATGTACCAGGAGGGCTGGGAAGACTCGGATGTCACGGCAGAGTGTGTCGAGCTGCAGCGAGAAGGAGGCCGCCGTCACCACCGGCAGCCACCTCCAGGCCAGTCGGAGCACTTCGGAACGCACCTCGGTCGCCCTCCCCAGGGGAATGTAATTGTAATACCCCAAAATATAAAATGATAAATATGTGAGAAACGGTCGATAAAACATAAGGCAGTTTTTTAGCAGATGGAGAGATTAAGCAAATTCGGATCTATCTAAGTCCTGACTGAAAATGTGCTAAAGGATACTATTATTGGTAAAGGATATTTCTAATGATAAATAATGATGATATTGTTAAAGGATACGACTAAAGAAAAATGGTAAGAGTAAAGGTTGGTACTAAAGGTTAGCATATTGGTAAAGAATGAGGATTAGGATATGGATATATCCCTATTCACACTGAGTCTGAAATTAAATAAGAAGAAAAAGTATAAATGTAAATAGGAGGGGCATATCTACAATTATAAAAATATGGGGTTTTCATGCAAATGTTAATTTTTGTGGGGACCCTAGTGAAACTTTTACCGACCCCCAAAGACACAGTCGGATTCCCGATCGGAGCTCATTCGGAGCTTGAACGGCCGATCAGGGGTTAGGAAAGGACATATCTCTAATTTCTAAAAGTCAAAGGTAAAAATGTTAAAGACACAAAAGTTAGGGGGACAAGTGAAATAATATTTTAAAATCTTAGAAATTCCTAGAAAAATCAAGAATTCCCTAGAATCATCTAGAAAGGGACACTTGTCTCAATCTAGGGGATCCTTATCCCTAAGGGACACTTGTCCCAATCCAAGGGATGCTTATCCATTAAGGGACACTTGTCCCAATCTTGGTTATCTTTATCCCTTAAGGGACACTTGTCCCACATCCATGCATCCTTGTCCATTAAGGGACACTTGTCCCAATCCTAGTGATCCTTATCCATTAAGGGACACATGTCCCCATCCAAGGAGCCCAAGGGGGCGCCCCTCTCTCTCCTCTCCTCCTATAAATACCCCCCTCTCATTCCTCTCCTCCCATTCCACTCATCCAAGACTTCCAAGAAGGGTTAGGCTACAAGAGAAGAGAGAAGAAAAGGAGTGCCCACCCCGAAGTACTGCCTATAGGTAGACTCTTTTAAGTTAGTTCTATACCCCTAGTGAGTGAAAGTGCTATTTCTTGTGTTCTTCTAATCCTTCGCTACGTCAGAGTGATGTCGGTTCATTTCCTCGGAATCTCCCGCTACGTCGTAGTACTGTCGGTTCGATTCCTCGGAGTCTCTCGCTACGTCGGGATGCTGCTGATTCGGAGTCCCTCTATCCTGGAATTCCATCAGTATGTATCCTCGAGATCCTTTGCCATACCGGAACTCTACCGGTTTCTTTTCTCGAAATCCCTTCTTTGTGCTAGAGTGCTGCTGACTTGTCTTCTTGGAATTCCTTCTCATGCCGGAGTGCTGCCAGATTGTTTAGTGAAGATCCTTTCCCGTGCCGGAATACTGCCGGATTGTTTAGTGAGGATCCTTTCCCATGCCGGAATACTGTCAGATTGTTCACTCAGATTTTATATTTTGTCGGGACTCTGCCGGAGTGAAGTCTGCTTCTTGTATCATTGAAGTTTCTGCAGCCTTCAGATCTGCAGGTAGGTTTCCTACTAATCTTTTCTAAGCCATCGATTAGTAGTTAATAATGTTAATGATTCTGGTTTTGAAATTATCTTTGTGTAACTCCCATTATGCTCCTTGTCATGACCTAGTGTATTTCATCAGTAGTAACCTTTTACTGGATCCTTGTTAATTTCTTGATTGACACTCTTAATGTCCTTAGTGAATATAAGATTAAATGTTAATAACCTTAGTCAGTACAGCATCGAGTGAATTTCTAATGAAGTGTTCCTAAGCTTCATTATCAGCATCTTTCGTGACTTCCACTCCAACCGTAGCTCCATAATAATTCGTGTTGATTATTGGACAATTTATTATTAACATCTTGATACTCTCTATCGTGATTAATTCTTAAACTAAATTCTATTACATGTCTGAAAGCCATAAACTTGTGCTTAATAGAGCCTTGGTTCAGAGTACCCTTGGATTTTCCATCATCATGTTAACCTTGTCTCCAACTTACATGTCTCTAATACTATCTCAACTTGGTCTCCTTTTCTGATCTAATTACTATTGCGTACTTATTTCTTTGAGATCCTTGTCTATACTCTGAACCAACCCTTGAAGTTCTCGGCCACTTAAGTGTATGTATGAACTGTCAACAAGTGCTTGAATAGGGTCATGGACCCAAAGTGAAAGTGATGCCAGTTATGGGGCTATGGTCTAGTCCCGGAAGATCCAAATACTCTTAGTGTCCAGCGGTACCGTATGGAGAGTAATGGCCAGGTGTTGGCATGCACCACAAGTGAGTGTTCTTGAGTAATTTGCTTGACAAGTTCATTCTATCGTGATTGATTGCGTGAAACAAATCATAGTGAATCCAAGTGCGTGATAATCGTGAAGTGTTCAGTGGCCAATTCTTGAATGATCTAGTGTCTCTATCATGGTATTCATGTACTATCTTGTTACATGAGTCGTAAAGTGCTACTGATTGATCTCTTGCTCTTGTCTTTCGTAAAATCTAGTGTTCACCACTCCAGTGATCGAATCGTGTTATTGATTGAACTCGTGCTTGTCTTGTAGTAAATCTAGTGGACATCACTTCAGTGATCATGTGCTACTGTTATTCAAGCTCATACTCTTGTCATACCATTGTTAATCTTTCCATGTTATTAATTAATCTCTCGTATTTGCTTACTCGATAAATCCATTCTCATAACTTACGTTCGTGCTATTCGAAAAGTGATCAGAGACAAACCTTCTGAGTTATCTAGTTCCACCCTAGTTATTTGTGATATCATGTCAATCTCAAAAGTTATGTACATACAACTTCTTTATAAAGATTAGCTACCATCTTCTAGTTAATCCACTTTACTATTTATTATTATTATTTTTAAGATTATTAGCATATCTATTTATTGAAATCTCTAGTGTATTCTTACCAGTGATCTCTTCATCTACATTAATGAGCTATTGTTCCATTACCCCTAGATTTTCTTTAACCTTATTAACTGCTAGTTGTGTTTTGGAATTGATTAAGGGTAACCTACTGGGCATTTTTATGCTCATTATTTTATTAACATTTTTCAGGAACAAAATTTTTCAAGTGTAAGATTAAGTGGTTGGGAAGTGTGTTGAGCAGCTGAAGCCCAAGTAACACAAGTGAGTTTCTCTTTTGCCATCTTATCTATTGTGCCTCGGCTTCTTCTGCTGCCATAACGTCGGGGCGTGACAGTAATAGTAGATCCACACTTGCATACATGCACACATTGGTTTGTTTGACTAACAATTTTAAATGCAGGAAATTGAGAAAAGCTTAAGGAAATATTTTTGCACCTTGAGGAAAGGGGCGAACCCGCCCACCGTCGTCTCACGGCCCGTGCCGCTGGAGAGGTCAGCGAAGGTGTGGGCTAGGAAGGCCGCACCCCACGCATACTGCCCGACCCTCTCCAGGTCCTTGAAGATCTCTAGGAAACGGCAATGAATGTCGTCTCCCTTCGTCCCCAACAGCATCTTCCCCATAAATAGTACCAGGAACCTCCTCAGGTCCCAGTCTGCCCTCTCCGTGTCCTCGGGGTCCTGGCAGTACACCCCCCTCGCCAGCCCCGCTGCACACTGTATGAACTCGTGCAGCGGCTCCTCGCCTGTCTACCTCACTCCCCGCAGACCCAGGCTCTCCAAAAACACCACTCGATCGACCATCCTCTGGTCTCTGAGCTCGTCCTCCCCCGAAGGCTCCATCCCCAGCAAATTCCGGGTGTGCTCGATGTAGTCACTGTAGGTGACCCCTGTCACCGCCTCTCCCTCCACTCGAAGCCCCGTGATCCTAACCACATCCTCGAGGCTGAGCACCATATGTCCCCAGGGCATCAGGAATGCCCTGCTCACTCGGTCCCATCGCTCCCGCAGAACCTGTACCAGGGGACTATTTACGTAGAAGGGCTCGATCTCCAAGATCGTCCCAAACCCCATCTCTCGGACTCTCTCTCTCTCTCTCTGAAAGTCCGCGAGCCCCTGGTACGCCGCTATCACCAGCGGCCAATGAATCCTAGGCCTCATAACTCCCTACACATCAAAAGGCAATTACACAAGTCAGCACAAGACGAATACACTTAACAATCAAAACTGTGTAGGAAAGCAGGCCCAATTTCAAATTCTCGGGTGGCCCCTTTGAATCGCGACCAACACAGTGGTCGTGCTTCTGTTTGAATCGCGACTGTTGTGTCGGTCGCGTTTCATTCTGAAAGGCGACGGCATAAGCTATCGCGATTCATTCTGAACCGTGATGACTGGTGTCATCGCGATTCGTTTCACCCCGTCTCCGATGTCGACGGCCGCCCCTTCCTCCTTCTCACAAAAAAAAGGGAGAGAGGAGGGAGCAAGAACTTACCATATCGCCGGAGGCGCCCTCCAAGCTCCTCCTTGTCACGTCCCGACATTTAATATAGCTATAAATGTTGAAACGTGAACGAATAAGAAATCAAGAGTAAAATTTGAACTATTCGAGCAGAAAATTGCTCGAGAGCTTCACTAAATACAAATTTATTAACTGTCGTTCTACAGGTATTACATGATTCTCAATTTACAATTCAAAAGTAAACACCGCAAAGGTTGATCTCTCAGCCCACAAATCCAATGTCCCGCCTTATAGAACTGTAGATTATCTGAGAAAAAGTAGGATTTGATGAGCTAACTAGCCCAGTAGGATTCAATTTTCTAATCAAAAGGACTATGATAACCAAAGAATAGACAAGAAACTTAACTATTAGTACTACTAAATATCAAAGATGATTGGATGACCATGTTAATAGATAATAATTGTAGAACAGGAGTACTGAACAAGATTACATGGTCAAGAATTCAGAACAACAATTCACGTTCTGGTTCAAATACATATCCAACTCATGATAAAATAACATGATGACTAATCAAGCTTGTATGATGCAATGCCAAACATCCACAGATCTTTTATCGTTCCGTACGACTTCGGGTGCTCCTCCTAGGACTGGACCAGCCCCACTTGCACTGGCATATATCTCAACTGAGTCCGAAGACCCAAAAATTGTCATCTCAAATTATTTCTGGTAATATTCAAGTGTGGTACATAAGTACTCCGAATCTCACATATAATAAAGGTTTATGGTCCAAAGCCAATAATTTCATAAGGTTGAAACCACATAAGAATCAATTATACTTGGAAAGTTTAAGAATAATCCAAAGATGGATGTAGATGATGACTAAATGACTCATCTCAGTGGTATAATAGTTTAGAATCTAAGAAAATGGGAAAGTCAACTTGTTTGGACAATACAAGAGTATGACAACTTTGATTGAGGATGAAATGGTTCTATTTGTCAACATAAACTGATGGTTTCACCGGACCTTAGATTTTTTTAGCATTCTATTAGGTTTATTTGAATTATGAGACTCTCAGGTAGGCCAATTTGTGAGAGATTAGAAAGACGCTATTTTGATGGGATCGCCAAAATCGTATTTTTCTTCTTCGGTGGGAGAGTTGACATTTTATTGGTAAGAGATATAATTTTTCTGATATTTTTATTGGATTCAAATGGGGGGTGCTTCCTTATTTTCATGTAATATATTAAGTAAATGAAACATCAAATTATAAGGTGGCTGTCGACAGCTACTGTCTTCCCAGAACCAGTTTCTGGAACTTTAGACACTGTCTGTCGACAGGCCAAGGGTGGTTGTCGACAGATGAAGACCATCTGTCGACAGATAAGAGCTATCTGTCGACAGCTACCGGTGGTTCTGCACATCTGGGTTCTGAAAGTAGGATACTTGTCGACAGATGGGTTCTATCTGTCGACAGTCGTGGGTTGAACTTCTAGAAATTGTATTACAACATCTCATAAGACAATTCTAAATGTCCCTATGATTCCAAACATGGTTAACAACATCTAAATGTTCTTATTCACATCCTCAAACACCACTTACATGAAGGAAACATTTAGGACAGTAAGAGTGTAAATTTTACACATGGGTGGCATGAAGCTTATGAAAGGATGATCATTAAGAATACAACTCTTCTAGACAACATTTCCTTACACCTAATAGGAAGATTTTCACAAGTATGCTTGGACATAACATGAACATTAGCTAAAACATGATTACAATGGATAGGAAAACAATCCTAAGGATGTTTTCAGAATCAAAGACAAGTGTGAATATGGCCAAACACTTAAACATGAAACTCTTTAGCAAGAGAAGGAGACAAGAAGTAGAAAAGAAAGAGAGAATCCTACCTGACTTAGGAAGATGAAGGCCTTCTCTTCTCCTCAACGAAGGAGCCCACAGTAGCAAGGAGAAGGAAACTTGTAGTGGCAGC
This sequence comes from Colocasia esculenta, assembly GCA_014218235.1. NCBI lineage: Eukaryota > Viridiplantae > Streptophyta > Magnoliopsida > Alismatales > Araceae > Colocasia > Colocasia esculenta. The sequence goes on from CM024757.1 coordinate 142,882,314, forward strand.
CACGGCAGGTGCAAGAGAGGAAGTAGCAGCATCAGCAGCTACAGAAGAAGCAGCAGCAGCAGCCACGACAAAGTAGCAACTATAGCTCCTCAGAGCAGTGGTAGCAGCAGCAGGAGCAAGAGAGTTGAGCTAGTGGTGGAAATATTCTTACACAGGGTGAAGGGAGAGTTTTTATAAACTCTCAAATCCTATGCATGTATGGCACGTAGGCCATACATGTGTTGCGGTAAAAGCCTCTCTTACCCACCCAAAGCAACGTTTACCATGCATCCCCCATGATCCACACGTAGGGTAGAACGTGTAGCCTTTCTAACCCAAGTGAAATGAGCCTTATGTAGCCAAATCTACGTAAGCAATTTATTTAGATAAATCGTTGGCGTTAACAGTTAATAATTCAGCTGGACTAATCATCCCTATATTTTTATACTCAAATGGTGTCTATTCAAGTTGAAATTTCAACCATAAGCTAATAGGAAAGTTTTACAAATTATGGTGATTTTAGTTTAATTTTTTGAATTTATTTTTCACTCAGCAAAAATTATCCGAAAAATCATTGCGTCGACTTAATCTTGAAATCCGTGCGTCAACAATTCAGGATATTTACATTTCTAGTATCAACACATTTTTCTAGAAAATTATGGTGTTTTTGGATTTCAATTCCGTTACTGAATTCTAGTGGCGCCCTGTCGGAGTGCGCACATCTGAAGACAGTATCAGGATTACTTTAATAATGTAGAAATATTTCTAAAATAAAGATAATTAGGTTTCTTGAAAGTATTTATATAGAAACCCTAAATTTATGGGAAAAAATTAATTGAATATTTATATTATTTAATTAGAAAATCAAATAAAAGGAAGATGTATTAAATCAACTAGGAAATCAAATAAGAGAGAATTAAATAAAACCCATTAAAGAAAAGGAGTAATGGGCTTTGCTATATTGACACATTGGAAATTAGTGGGCTAAAATAGAGATTTTAAAAAGGGGAATAATAGAGAAATACCCAAAATTTGTAACTAAAATATTACTTAAATAGAAAAGAGGTATTTAATGCATAAAAATAGAAGTTTGAGTTGGATTGGGATTCCTAAACCTACCCTAATGGGTTGGCCACGAATTTAGATCCCAACCTAACCCAATTAGGAGTTCTCATGCTTAGAAAGGGGAGAGGAAATAGGAAATCCCGAAATTAATAGTAATTAGAGGAAATAGGAAATCCTGAAATTAATAGTAATTAGAGTCCTATTAGGAAATAGAAAGGGGAGAGACATAAATACTCTCTTAAACCCTCATGGCCAGCCCTAGCTCGTGCCAAGAGGTTCCTGGACCAGGAGGAGAGGCCAAGAGGAGGAGAATTCGTGGAGAGGAAGGATCTCTCAAGTTCTTCCCCGAGTTCTTCAAGTCTTAACCCTAGAAGAGGAAAACGATCAAAGGTAGGCATTCTCACAAGCATAAACCATGAAACTTTTTCTGTAGGATGTCTCATCTATCAGGAACAAAAGCCCTTTGGTTTCATAATTTTCCATCGAGCATATCTTTCGTTCTTGATTTTTCATGTTCTGCAACTTACATGACCCCGAACCCTCTTTTTAATTCTTGATCTCCTTGTATACTCAACCCCATGCCACGAGATTTGTACTGTAGAAACTGATGCATGTTAGGCAGCTTTTGGCCCTAAAAGCCCTAAATTTGATTCATCTTATCTTGCGAATTTAATCGTTGATTCAACTATGTACTGTTTCATGTTCATCATGAATACCGTGTTCAAAACATGTCCAAACCTGATTGTTTTCCAATTCCTATTTATTGTAAGTACCCATGCATGTCTAGCGTTTTTGCAACTAGTTTCACGATTTCTCGTTGACTATACAATTAGCTGTGATTTTCTGAACCACCCTGTGTCAAATAGGATAAGCTCTGACCCGCAATCCAAGGTAATGTCCTTTCCCTGTCGGACTCGGGCGCAGACCCTGTGAACACGACGGCTCGATAGGCCGCGTTCACAAGGGTCGTCACGACAGCGCCCTCTGTCGTGATCTGGTCGCGATAGGCCTGTCGTCGCGATCTGCTGCCCGACCTGACTAAGCCTGTCGCGACCCGTACTAGCACCCATCGCGATCTCAGTTGACCCCGTCGCGACCCTCACTAGGGTACGATCTAGGTTCTTTTTGCAAGAAACCCCTGCCTCAGCAATGCTTGATTATCTACAGTGTTTGTACTCTTGTTTAACAGTCATACATACAGAAAATAACACTATTATAATTGAACATTTATGTATGATTAAAAACATGCACATGATCTTTTCTATCTAAAATTTCATGACACTTACACACACTTTGAACCATCCAATTATGGCATAATTTGGCATGAAACTATTTCATAATACATCTGGTAATTTATGTAATTAAATTACCCTATACTTGTCTATCGTTTCTCGCAATGTTTTGGGAATACCGATATCGACGCTCCACTGTTCTAGAATTCTTCTAGAACGTCGAGCACTTGTTTCTATATACACTCTCTCTTGACTTGGACGAACTCTTCGTCGGATACTCCATCTGCCGGACTAGTAAGTCTTTGTTCAAGGCCTCCATAAGTCCCCTCTGTCCATGGATTCCCACATGGTCGACGAGCCGGTTGTACCCTAACACCTGTTACACCCATTAGGGATCAATATGGTCCAAATGGCTATTAGAAATTTACTCTCATCTTGAATCACGCCGGACCTCTGGACATGTGCTCAACATGGCCAGTGGTAAGGTCGTGAGTTCCGCCTGACTGCCAACACTATGTGCGTGTGTTGTGCAACGGTTACTATCGCTCGTTACTCGACGTTTCATGTGCAAGGTCCACTAACTCTCATCTATACTCTACTTGCTCATCTATTCACGTTCACTCTACTATCTCGTCTTTTCATCTAGTGCTCTCATCTACTTCTTGATACTCTATATTGGCCATTGACTGATTGTCTAAAGATAAACAATATAACTAATGCCTGGCAATATATAAAGGGCCGATCTGGTCCTGGGATGTGCGCCCGAAAGTGCTAGTGCCCATGGGAGTTAAATGATCAGAGTGTTTGGCATTACACTCAAGTGCTATCTATCTCGACTATCTAAATGACAATCAAATGCTATGTTCTCTCGTTGTCCATTGACAACAAAGTGCTATCTATCTTGACTATCTAAATGACAATCAAAAGTGCTATGTTCTCTCGTTGTCCATTGACAACAAAGTGCTATGCTATACTCGTTGTGCTATGCTATACTCGTTGTGCTATTTGTACTATGGCCATCTTGCTATACTTGACATCGTGCTATCTTGCTATTATTGTGCTATTCCCGACACTGGTGCTATTCTTGGAAAGTCTATATTGGAAAGTCTTGCTATTTCGTACATGTATTGTCCTGCTATATTTTTACTTGACACTCTCTTGTTCTGTCATTAGTTACTCTGCCTTTAATGCATTAATTACTTAAAGCCTGCTTGAGCCTGAGATTTAAGTCCTACTGGGCGATGTTCCTCACCCTGTTTATGTTGTTGTGTGTTCTCTCGAGGAGAGGTGAATGAACACATACCAAGACACGGAGAAGAACCGGAGTGAGTGAGTGCCTCTGAGTACCCTAGTTTCTCTATTGTTATGTTTAGCGTTGTAGTAGTTACGTTTGAAGTTTAGTCTTTTGCTTTATTCCAATGTAATCGGGCCCCATAGATTGGCTCTAATATTAGTGGTTGTAACTAGACATTGGAAAGATATTAATGAAATGAATTCGCTTTAGTATTATTCATTGTGTAATGGTTTGATGTCTAGTACTCGCTCTATACCCTTTTCTTGCATCTGTCTCGCGTTCCGATATTCCGCGTCGGGGCATGACAGTTTTGTGATATCAGAGCCTAGGTTATTCTTATGTATAGGATGATCTAGGTTAACCTGCCTCGACTAGAGTCAATTATCCTACCCATGTGAGTTGTGGTTAGAGCCAAGGGTAACTAATTAAAATAAACTCACACACGCATAAAGTAAATTCCACATCGATATCATGATAAGAAGGTATTTTGTAGGAACTACGCAATCAAGATGACGGCCGAACGTGCTCAAATGAGGGGCATGCAACAAACCATCCAAGAACTGACAAGCGCCATTATGCAAGCCACTCAAGGAGGTGGCAATCGTGGTGCAGGCGACCTGCATCGCAACTTCAGAAGTCTGAACCCACCTAGGTTCAGCGAATCCATGGATCCGGATGAAGCTGAGCACTGGCTCCAAGAGACGGAAAGAATTTTTCGTGTCATGCAATGTGCAGCGGGGGACAAGCTGCTACTTGCCACATTCCAACTGGAGAAGGACGCCCGTGCCTGGTGGGAGTCAGTGGAAGCTATTAGAGAGAATGGGCCATTCACCTAGAACAAGTTTAAAGAAGCATTCAACTCCAAATACTTCTCCGAGCGTGTTCAAGAAAGGAAGGCTGCGGAATTCGCTGCTCTTAAACAGTGGAGCTTGACTGTGGCCGAATATGAAGCCCAGTTCTCTAGACTGGCACGCTATGTTGTACATCTGGTGAACACTGAAAGGATGAAGGCTAAGCACTTTCTAAATGGCCTTAAGCCCCACTACATCACTCAACTCGCACCGTTCGACATCCCGACCTATGTTGAGATGGTGAAGAGGGCTCAGCTTCTAGAAGATGCTACGGACTTCACCGACCGTATAAAAGGGAAGTTTGTCAAGAAGGAAGTGACCTCAGGTCAGTCATCTACTAAGCCTACCAACGACAAGAAGCGTCCCTTCAACATCACGGAGGGATCTAGCCAAGAAAGGAAACCCAAGGTTTTCGTACCCAACACTCCAACAAAGAGCCACTGCAAACACTATAACAAGCCTGGTCACACGGCTGATGAATGCTGGAGGAATGCCGGCGCATGTCTGCGCTGCGGAAGTCGCGAGCACCGTATCCCTCAGTGCCCGCTACTAAAGAAAATGAAAGGTGCCCTAATGCACCTAAGAGACAGGGCCGATTGCAAGCCCTACATGATGAGGAACCTGCTATGGAGGGTGGTGTGGTAGAAGGTACCCTTCAAGTTTTCTCATTATCAGCATTCGTTTTATTTGATACTGGAGCCACTCATTCATTTATATCTCAAAACTTTGCTGATACTGTGAATGCTAAACCTATATCCATGGGTTGTGAGTTCTCTGTCACAACGCCACTAGGGGAAAAGGAGAAATTGAACAAATACTTTCCCTCTGTCAATGTAATAATCAGAGACCATAACCTAAAAGCCGACCTGGTGTGTATGTCCATGGAAGGCTATGATGTAATTTTGGGAGCCGACTGGTTGTCCGCATATGGGGCAAGTGTCGACTGTAAGAAAGGGAAGGTTACCTTTAGTGACTTTCCTAAACTAGCATTCTCCGGGATTAGACATAAGAGATGGATGTCTCTAGTCTCCGCCATGAAAGTCTACAACATGATGAGGAAAGGCTGTATTGCTTTCCTAGCAGCCGTAGTAGTGGAAAGGAAGGGTTCCAAGATAGATGACATACATATAGTATAGGACTACCCAGATGTATTCCCCGAAGACCTGCCAGGGATTCCCCCTGAACGAGATGTCAACTTCGCCATTGAGTTGATTCCTGGAGCCGCACCGGTATCGCGTCAACCATACCGAATGTCACCTGTCGAGCTGAAGGAATTGAAGGCGCAACTGATGGAGCTACTAGAAAAGGGGTTCATCAGACCAAGTACTTCCCCATGGGGAGCACCTGTGCTATTCGTAAAGAAGAAAGATGGATCGATGAGGCTGTGCATCGACTATCGACAACTCAATCAGCTTACCATCAAGAACAAATACCCATTGCCTAGGGTAGATGAACTATTCGACCAAATTTCGGGAGCGCAATATTTCTCCAAGATCGATCTTCGATCTGGCTATCACCAAATGAGGATCAAGGATGACGATATTTTCAAAACGACTTTCAGGAGCAGGTATGGACATTATGAATTCGTCGTTATGCCTTTTGGTCTAACCAATGCTCCTGCAGCCTTTATGCAACTCATGAACAACATATATCGGCCATACCTCGACAAGTTCATGGTCGTCTTTATCGACGACATCCTCATATACTCCAAGACCAAGGAAGAGCATGAAGAACACCTAAAGATAGCACTACAAGTTTTGCGAGACAACAAACTGTACGCAAAGCTTAGCAAGTGTGAATTCTGGCTCGAAGAAGTATCCTTCTTGGCCATGTCATCTCAAAGGACGGCATATCTGTTGATCCCTCCAAAGTCGAAGCTGTACTCAACTGGGAGAGACCAACTAATGTCACCGAGATAGAAGCTTCCTAGGACTGGCTGGCTACTACAGGCGGTTCATCAAGGACTTCTCAAGGATCGTTGTTCCTCTCTCCGCATCTGACACGAAAGGAGAATCCATACTCCTGGAGTAAAGAGTGTGAGAAAAGTTTCCAAATCCTCAAAGACTGTCTTACCTCGGCACCTGTTCTCGCTCTGCCAATAGAGGGAGAAGGTTTCTCTGTCTACACCGATGCCTCAGGAATCGGGCTAGGTTGTGTACTCATGCAAAAGGAGAAGGTCATCGCCTATTCTTCAAGACAACTGAAGACACATGAAGTCAACTACCCTGTACATGATCTCGAGCTGGCTGCCGTGGTCTTCGCCTTGAAGATTTGGAGACACTATCTATATGGCGAGCAATTCACTGTCTACTCAGACCATAAAAGTCTGAAGTATTTATTCTCTCAGAAGGAACTCAACATGAGACAAAGGAGATGGCTGGAATACTTGAAAGATTTCGACTTCCACATCCAATACCACCCAGGCAAGGGAAATGCCGTGGTTGATGCTCTTAGTAGGAAGCCAATGACATTTGTCTCAAGTCTAGTCCTTGGCGAGATGCAACTACTAGAACAATTCGCAAGGTTAGACTTAATATCGAACATAGAGATGATCGAGTCTTGGTTGCCAATATCAAGATTCAATCTGATCTGCTAGAGGAGATCAAAGCTCAACAAGACGATGATCCATTCTTAGTTCGCGTCAAAGAAACTCTAACTGAAAGACCGGACTTTGCAATGACTGAAGACGGAAGGCTTGTCTTTCAAGAAAGGACATGTGTTCCCGACAATGAAGAACTAAAGAGAAGACTAATGGATGAAGCTCACAAGACAAGGTATACTATTCATCCGGAGGTACCAAAATGTATCAAGATGAAAAGATGTTTTGGTGGCCGAACATGAAAAGAGAGTAGCTGAACATGCCGCTCACTGCCTTACTTGCCAACAAGTAAAAGCGGAACACTTGCGCCCTGCTGGTGTATTCAGACCGCTTGATATTCTGGAATGGAAATGGGAAAGTATCGGCATGGACTTCATCATGGGTTTACCCAAGACTCGTGATGGACTCGATGCCATATGGGTCATTGTGGACCGACTAACCAAATCCGCCCACTTTCTGCCTATAAAGAGTAAATGGTCAGTAGAGGTACTAGCTGCCTTATACGTCAAGGTGATTTTAAGACTACATGGCATTCCATCATCTATTGTTTCGGATCGAGATCCGAGATTCACATCTCATTTTTGGAAAGGACTGCAAGGTGCACTGGGTACTAAACTCAACTTTAGTATCGCATTCCATCCACAAACCGATGGGCAAACTGAAAGAACCAACCAAATAGTGGAAGACATGTTGAGAACTTGCACTATAGATTTTCAAGGTTATTGGAATGAACACCTACCTCTTATTGAGTTCGCCTATAACAACAGTTACCAGGCGAGTATCAAGATGGCACCGTTCGAAGCACTCTACGGAAGGAATTGCAGATCCCCTGCATGCTGGAATGAGGTTGGAGAACACAATGGCTAGGCCCAGACATGGTGCAACGGACAACGAAGGACATTCAGGTAATCAGAGACCGGCTCAAGATTGCCCAATCCAGACAGAAGAGCTACACCGACAAAAGAAGGCGAGATCTGGAATTTCAAGTGGGTGATCATGTGTTCCTAAAAGTGTCACCTACTCGTGGCATCCAAAGATTTGGTGTAAAGGGAAAGCTCAGCCCTAGATTCATCGGTCCTTTTGAAGTACTCGAAAGGGTGGTGATGTTGCATATCGGCTGGCGTTGCCACCGGATTTGTCATGTGTACACAACGTGTTCCATGTTTCCATGCTTAGGAAATGTGTACGACCCCACGCACATCATTCGCCACGAGAAGTTGATATTGAACAAAGATGTGACGTACGAAGAGAAGCCAGTCAAGATACTGGAACGGAAGATACAACAACTCAGGAACCGTCCCATCCATGTGGTTAAGGTCCTATGGAATAATTGTGGAGTGGAAGAGGTAACCTGGAAACCGGAAGGAATCATCAGACGGAACTACCCCGCTCTTTTCGGTAAGACATTCTCTTCTGAATGATCACATGAATTTGGGGACCAAATTCTTTTCAAGAGGGGGAGGATGTAGCAACCCTAATTTATGGGAAAAAAATTTAATTAAATATTTATATTATTTAATTAGAACAAAAAAAGGAAGATGTATTAAATCAACTAGGAAATCAAATAAGAGAGAATTAAAGAAACCCATTAAAAGAAAAGGAGTAATGGGCTTTGCTATATTGACCCATTGGAAATTAGTGGGCTAAAATAGAGATTTTAAAAAGGGGAATAATAGAGAAATACTCAAAATTCGTAACTAAAATATTACTTAAATAGAAAAGAGGTATTTAATGCATAAAAAATAGAAGTTTGAGTTGGATTGGGATTCCTAAACCTACCCTAATGGGTTGGCCACGATTTAGATCCCAACCTAACCCAATTAGGAGTTCTCATGCTTAGAAAGGGGAGAGGAAATAGGAAATCCTGAATTAATAGTAATTAGAGTCCTATTAGAAATAGAAAGGGAGAGACATAAATACTCTCTTAACCCTCATGGCTGGCCCTAGCTCGTGCCAAGAGGTTCCTGGACCAGGAGGAGAGGCCAAGAGGAGGAGAATTCGTGGAGAGGAAGGATCTCTCAAGTTCTTCCCCGAGTTCTTCAAGTCTTAACCCTAGAAGAGGAAAATGATCAAAGGTAGGCATTCTCACAAGCATAAACCATGAAACTTTTTCTGTAGGATGTCTCGTCTATTAGAAACAAAAGCCCTTTGGTTTTATAATTTTCCATCGAGCATATCTTTCGTTCTTGATTTTTCATGTTCTACAACTTACATGACCCCGAACCCTCTTCTTAATTCATGATCTCCTTGTATACTCAACCCCATGCCACGAGATTTGTACTGTAGGAACTGATGCATGTTAGGCAGCTTTTGCCCCTAAAAGACCTAAATTTGATTCATCCTATCTTGCGAATTTAATCGTTGATCTCAACTATGTACTGTTTAATATTCATCATGAATACCCGTGTTCAAAACATGTCCTAACCCTGATTGTTTTCCAATTCCTATTTATTGTAAGTACCCATGCATGTCTAGGTCATTTTGCAGCTAGTTTCATGATTTTTCGTTGACTATACAATTAGTTGTGATTTTCTGAACCACCCTATGTCAAATAGGGTAAGTTCTGGCCCGTAATCCAAGGTAATGTCCTTTCCCTGTCGCACTCGGGCGCAGACCCTGTGAACGCAACAGCATGATAGGCCGCGTTCACAAGGGTCATCGCGACAGTGCCCTCTGTCGCGATCTGATCGCGATAGGCCTGTCGTCGCGATCTGCTGCCCGACCTACTAAGCCTGTCGCGACCCGTACAAACACCCGTCGCGATCTCAGTTGACCCCATCGCGACCCTCACCAGGGTACGATCTAGGTTCTTTTTGCAAGAAACCACTGCCTCAGCAATGCTTGATTATCTACAGTGTTTGTACTCTTGTTTAACAGTCATACATACAGAAAATAACACCTGTTATAAATTGAACATTTATATGATTAAAATACATGCACATGATCTTTTCTATCTAAAATTTCATGACACTTACACACACTTTGAACCATCCAATTATGGCATAATTTGGCATGAAACTATTTCATAATACATCTGGTATTTATGTAATTAAATTACCCTATCCTTGTCTATCGTTTCTCGCGATGTTTTGGGAATACCGATATCGACGCTCCACTGTTCTAGAATTCCTCTAGAACGTCGAGCACTTGTTTCTATATACACTCTCTCTTGACTTGGATGAACTCTCCTCGGATACTCCTCTGTCCGACTAGTAAGTCTTTGTTCAAGGCCTCCGTAAGTCTCCTCTGTCCATGGATTCCCACATGGTCGACGAGCCGGTTGTACCCTAACACCTGTTACACCCATTAGGATCAATATGGTCCAAACGGCTATTAGAAATTCACTCTCGTCTTGAATCATGCCGGACCTCTGGACCTGTGCTTAACATAGCCATGGTAAGGTCGTGAGTTCCGCCTGACTGCCAACACCATGTGCGCATGTTGTGCAACAGTTACTATCGCTCGTTACTCGACGTTTCATGTGCAAGGTCCACTAACTCTCATCTATACTCTACTCGCTCATCTATTCACGTTCACTCTACTATCTCGTCTTTTCATCTAGTGCTCTCATCTACTTCTTGATACTCTATATTGGCCATTGACTGATTGTCTAAAGATAAACAATATAACTAATGCCTGGCAATATATAAAGGGCCAGATCTGGTCCTGGGATGTGCGCCCGAAAGTGCTAGTGCCCATGGGAGTTAAATGATCAGAGTGTTTGGCATTACACTCAAGTGCTATCTATCTCGACTATCTAAATGACAATCAAAAGTGCTATGTTCTCTCGTTGTCCATTGACAACAAAGTGCTATGTTATACTCGTTGTGATATGCTACACTCGTTGTGCTATCTGTACTATGGCCATCTTGCTATACTTGACATCGTGCTATCTTGCTATTATTGTGCTATTCCCGACACTGGTGCTATTCTTGGAAAGTCTATATTTGGAAAGTCTTGCTATTTCGTTCACGTACTGTCCTGCTATATTTTTACTTGACACTCTCTTCCGTTCTGTCATTAGTTACTCTGCCTTTAATGCATTAATTACTTAAAGCCTGCTTGAGCCTGAGATTTAAGTCCTACTGGGCGATGTTCGCTCACCCTGCGTTATTTGTCGTTGTGTTCTCAAGTGAGACTGAGGATGAACCATACACTCAAGAGGAAGGGAACGACCTGGAGTGATGTCATGAGTACCTTAGTGTCCTATTGTTATGTTTAGCGTTGTAGTAGTTAGGTTTGAAGTTTAGTCTTTTCCTTTATTCAATGTAATCGGGCCCCATAGATTGGCTCTGATATTAGTGGTTATAACTAGACATTGGAAAGATATTAATGAAATGAATTCGCTTTAGTATTATTCATTGTGTAATGGTTTGATGTCTAGTACTCGCTCTATACCCTTTTCTTGCAACTGCCTCGCGTTCCGATATTCCGCGTCGGGGCGTGACAATTTATGTCTTTTATGAAAATTAGAATCTTCTCTAATTTTTGATATCATATTATTATTTTGGAATTAAATTTTGGGGTGTTACACTCCTCCTCCTCCTCTGGTGCCGCCGTCGTCGGAGCCTCCTCCTCCATCGCCACCGCCGGAGTTTCCTCCTCCTCCATTACCACTGTAAGCTCACCGCCCGCCTCCAATAGTTCTGCCACCATCGCACTAGCGGCCGTGCCCGGCGTTTCAACCATCTCCTCCATCACCTCCATCGCCGGCGCTGATGACCCCTCTTCCTCCACCGCGGAACTGTCATTTCACCAGAGCTTAGCCGACGTCGCTTTCTTCATCGTCGAGCAGGGAGAAAGGAGAGAGAGAGGGCTTAGAGAGAGAGAGAGGATCGAGAGACCAGAAATGAGACAAGAGAGGATCAAGAGAGAATAGTGGCGAAAGGAGAGAACGAAGGGGCTCTCGGGCATTTTAACCTTCCGAAACAAGTTTAAAACGTGACGGACACAGTCGTCGCGAATTTGAGGTGGCTAATTAAAATGCGACGTAGGCCGTCGTCGCGATTCAGAAAGCCATCATTGCCCCGACGCTGAGTTTTAGGCACGCGAATTTTGAATTTCGAGGTACAATTAAAACGCAACGGGGTTGATGGTTGCGATTTAGGGTTAAGTGTGATGGTCTAGTTGGTCGCGGATCAAGAAGTTAAGAGCGACGCCTGTGTCCGTCGCGATTCAAGAAGCCCACCCGAGGGCCAATTTTGAGCAGAAAATCTAAGTTGTTTGGATGATACAATCATGTATGGCAATGCAATTTGGCCGTGTAAAGGATGGAATTTATTTCTTATTGATGAATTAATGTTGGCGCTTACAAACGGCCACTTTGGGCCAGATTTTCATGGGTTCCTTTACATAAGTCATCCATGCTTCCTCCACCTCCTCCACATGTGAGACCGGCCACCTAAAAGAGCAGACCTTCCATAGCGCTTTGGTGGTGTCCGCCTCTTCTCTGTCGTTGTTGGTACCGATCTCCCGTCCCTTGATCGGCGGTAGATGAGATGGCCCCTCGAAGTTGCACTAGGGAAGCCCGAGTTGAGATAGTCAGCGGTGCGGGTTGTAGAGCACGAATTCAGTCGCCCCGATTAGTCGCAACTCCACACTGAGTGCTAGCCACGTCCGTAGGTCCTTGGTTAGAAGAGGCGTCGGGGTGCAAGTGAACGCATTCCTGGGCATGCTTCGGAGATGATCACGCCATTCTACTTGCGTTTTGAGTTGTGGCACGCGATTTGCCACGCGCCCTTCTAAGCCCACCAAACCATCCATATGACGGAGCGGACTCTTGGAGAAGATGCGGGATGAGCTAGTGGCCTCATTATTCACATCAAACTTAAAATGCAGGTCAGTTCAACAAGTGAATAACAACATGGAACCGTAGGAGGCCTACCCAAGCTCGCCACCATGAGTCTGCTGTAGAGGAAGGCTAGCACCACTGGTCCCAGTCTCTCTCCCTCCCATATGCCACACACCGCGCTTAGTTGTTCCTCTTCAAGTGTGTTGTCTATCGATGGAAAGAGGAGCACACCCACCAGGCATATGGCGAAACCCCTCATTATTTTTTCCAGTCTTGCATCATCTCCTGCCTTTGGTATCTCTCTCATCGTCCAAATCGTCAATTGTTGTAGATTTATACCTTTTCCGGTTTGGATATCTTGGGCTGCCCTTGCATCCATGAAGCTCTCAAGCACTACCTTACTTGTATAGCTCCTCGACATGATTGCCATCTCGTCCTTGTCACCTCTTCGCATCCGCTTCAAGCCTAATAACAGTTCAACTTCTTCCAATAAGATACTGACTTGGGCGTCAGAGTATTTTCCCAGCGAGACTCCTCACTAGACTTGCACGTCTCGGGAGCAGGATGGAAGCACCTCCTCAACAACTCGGAGTCACATGTCCTATCCACCTAGGCTCAGGCCGACACTAGGTGCCTCACTGCATCAAACATGAAAGAGAATAGTTGTGGCGGAACGCCACGGCCAAGCCCGTTAAACCGATAACGTACTTGATCCGAGTCCGCCTCCCGCGAACGGGCCGAAGCCTCGCAAGGGATACCAAACCACAGTCCGTATAAACACAAAGGAACACACCACATTATATATATATATATATATATCAAGTTATATAGCCATATTTCCACAAAATTGAAAGGAAGTACAAGAGCCTGGGGCATACCCCGAGGTACAACTAAAGAAAATAAACAACTAACTACACTACACTACTGGAGCTGCTACTACACAGCTGGAGGTACCGACCCTGCACTACTACGGCACGGCTCTGAACTGGACGACGGTCGTGAAACGTCCTCCTCGTTCTAACCTGTGGGGGTAGGGGTGAGCCTCGCTAGTCACTGGCTCAGTAGGGAACTCCCCCAAAACCGAGCAAACCAAAACCACAGGTACAAAAGCAGTAAACAGTACCAACAATTTATAGAACAACTAAGCAGGATATGAAAGCTGTAAAAGTACTCACCATCTGCCGACTACGAAAAACAACTGTAATAATTAAACGGCAAACCAGTACAGGTGTACAAGCTAAAGTAGAGACAGCCAAACACGAGCCACGTGAATTGGTTCGCGACACCAGAAACTGACTCGGACAAGCTAACACAGGTCTACCTCTCAGTCTCGCAGCCACGAACGAAAGGTCCAGCTGCCGCTCCACGTGAAAAGGTCAAGTAACTGTGGAGACCAACTAAACACCACCACCTACGGACCACACGGTCACAGGCCCATGCCTGACACCTCTAGAGATCCTGGCCAGGAACTCTCTAGAGTGAGGCATTGGAAAAGGACTAGCTGGGGTCCAGTACGTCTACTGGTGTCTGTACCCCCAACTACGAGCGCGCTACAAGTGACTAAAGACAAACACAAGTGTCACTGTCCCACTGTCGTCTTTCCCTCAGCCGGACGTACAACTCAAGCACAAGAGTGAGGGTGTCCAGGTCAGACGACATAAACCTCGATGGTACAACACAAGTACCGGGACAAAGCCCCGAGCTAACAGCCTGGCTCACAAAGAACCTGGGGCACCTAACTGGAGAGGTAACCACGGTAGGCGTCGTACTACTCGCCACGTACACAAAACCACATGCCCGTCACACACAAAACACGTGAAACCTCACGTAAACCTCAAGTAACAATGGTCCACTACACGTGAACCAAACTGGACTCGCGTGAACAACACGCAGCCTCGAAAGTGAGTAACTAACTGCATACCCCGTATGCTAAACACAGAAATCATGTGCACTCAGTGCACCACAGGTGCCATCGCACCATTCATTATCGATAAATACCATAAACGGTCATTTCTGCTTATACACAAGTTAGCGGCCACATCGACTGCCGCTTATAGGAGATAGACGGCAATGGATCTAGCCGTCTATATCCCGGCTGATGAGCTTGGCGACAAACGATGTTGACGCCAAGTTCTTCGGCCTTTATCCCTACAGAAACCCTAAACTGATCCTACATGTTTTACAACCGTTAAAACAACGGAAAGACATACAAAAACAGTTCCTCTAACATCCATACACTATAATTAAACTATAACAACATGCTTTACTACTTGAATTCATCAAACCACCCATTATCCCCGCATGGTGCAACTTAACCCGAAAATTCATTAAACATGTTGATTCAGGTGGTTAAGTCGTATTTTAATGATCCTACGGATCTAACAGGGTTCGTTCCCTACCTCAGAACACGCTTAAACCTTCCGAATTCTCCAGGTTCACACCGAACCCTCCGCGAGCTCCCACAGTAATTGCACCACGCCATGGCGTTTCCTCGTGCGATTCGGCAACGCCACACGTTCACGATACTCCAACCACTCTCCTGAACCTGTTGGAAGCTTTAGGGACACAGGGGCGTGAAGTTGGGGCAAGGGGAAGAGAGAACCAGGTGGAAAAACCTATTCTCGGGGGACCCTATAACCTGCAGAATTCACAGGTGGCGTCAACCCCTCTGCCGCCTAGAGCAACGCCACCATTAACGTCCACATCTACTGCATTAGTTCATGCAGTCAACGGCACTTACCTGGACGCCAAAAAGTCAACGACCACCCCTGGCCGCCAACTCCAACTCAACTGCAGCAGGTCTTATTTCATTTCAGGACCAAACCTGCAACTCACCTGAACAAGCCACACATCCAACCACACATTCACACAACCAACTCACACTGGCCTCACAACGGCCATCACAACCATACACACATGATCCGCATGGATCCGAAAAGCACGCGACGTTACATTACTATCATCTAAAGGAAAATTCGACCTCAAAATTCAAACAAACTCAAAGTTAAACAACTTAAACATATACACCTTTACAAGCACTATCATCTAAAAAGAAACACAAAAGCTTATTCTAACAGATAAGGATACCCTTTAGCCATTTCCTCGGCTAACTCCCAGGTATCCTCACCACCCAACCTATTTTCCCATCTCACTTAACTAGCTCAATTTCTTTATTTCTCAGCTTCTTTATCTTTCGATCTGTGATCTGTACCGGATACTCTGGCATAGTCATATCCGGCCTCAGGTCACCACCTTGATATCTGATTATTTGAGCTGGATCTTCAATACACTTTCTCAACATAGAAATATGAAATATATCATGAACATCTGCAAAATCAGCTGGCAAATCCAGCCTATAAGCTGTTTCCCCAATTCTCTCAATCACCTGGAAAGGTCCCACATACCTCGGACTCAACTTTCCAGTCTTACCAAACCTCATAATACCTTTACTCGGGGAAACTCTCAAGAAAACAAAATCTCCCACTTCAAACTGAAGTGGTCTCCTCCGAATATCTGCATAACTCTTTTGCCTGCTTTGAGCTGCCTGCAATTTTTCTTTAATAAGCTTCACTATTTCTGTGGTTTGCTGAATCAATTCAGGACCCACTAACTGCCTTTCTCCCACTTCATGCCAGTTCAATGGGGTTCTACATGGCCTTCCATATAAAGCTTCATACGGTGCCATCCCAAGACTGGTATGATAACTATTATTATAGGCAAACTCAACCATTCCCAAATGATTCTCCCAGCTACCTCCCCAAACTAAACAACAAGCTCGCAACATATCTTCAATCGTCTGGATAGTCCTCTCTGTCTGACCATCTGTCTGGGGATGATAAGCGGAGATATATCTCAGTTCAGTGCCAATTACTTTTTGCAGACTCCTCCAAAAACCAGAAGTAAATCTTGGATCTCTATCAGACACAATAGTCTTCGGAATACCATGTAGTGGAACAATTCTTTCAACATAATATTTGCTAATCTGTCCACTGTCCAAGACATACTTACTGCCACTAATCTGCACACCTTGGTCAATCTGTCAACAAATACCCATATTCCATTATGCCCGGAACTCGATCTTGGTAAACCTGCCACAAAATCCATAGCAATATCATCCCATTTCCACTGTGGGATGGGCAACGGTTGCAACAAACCTCCAGGCTTCTGATGCTCTGCTTTAATCTGCTGACAGATAACACACCTTGCGACAAATTCCGCTATTTCTTTCTTCATATGAGGCCACCAGAAATGCTTTCTCAAATCATGGTACATTTTAGTACTACCCGGATGGATAGTGTACCTAGATTTATGAGCCTCTTCTAACACTCGTTGCTTTACCTCTCTTTCAGCTGGAACAAACAACCTACCTCTGAGCCTGACCACACAATTATCATCAATGGTAACTCCTTCCATTTTCACAATTTCAGCTAAATTTACATCTGCTCTCTGAGCTTCAACAATCTGCCAATACAAAGACGACTCTACAGCACTAGCAGCTAGTACTGTCCGTCGCTAACTACTGGGCACATACAAGGAGTTCTCCACTACTTCTTCATACAGCTTCCATTCTTTAATCATCATTAAACTTACATATGCCTTTCTGCTCAAGGCATCAGCTACAACATTGGCCTTACCCGGATGGTAAGCCAAACTGAAATCATAATCCTTTAAATATTCATCCATCTACGCTGGCGAAGGTTCAAATCTTTCTGCGAGAAGATATACTTCAAGCTTTTATGATCTGTAAAGATCTCAAATCTCTCGCCATACAAATAATGCCTCCACATTTTCAAAGCAAATACAACTGCTGCCAATTCCAAATCATGAGTGGGGTAATTCCCTCTGCCGGCTTCAATTGCCTGGACGCATAAGCTATTACTTTGCCATGCTGCATAAGCACTGCGCCAAGTCCTCTCCTTGAAGCATCAGTATACAACACAAAACCACCACTCCCTACCGTAATGTCAATATAGGTGCTGATGTAAGTCTCTTCTTTAATTCCATAAAACTTTTCTGACATTCACCGGACCACCACAAGGCACACCTTTCCTGGTCAATTTAGTCATAGGTGCTGCAATCTTAGAAAAATCTTGAATAAAGCGCCTATAATAACCTGCCAATCCCAGAAAACTTCTAATCTCGTTATTGTCTTAGGCACTCCCATCTCATCACTGCTTCCACTTTACTTGGGTCCACTGCTACTCCTCCTCTAGGAGATAACATAACCGAGAACTGAATTTCTTTCAACCAAAATTCACACTTATTGAATTTAGCAAACAATTGATTATCTCTTAACAACTGCAAAGTAAACCTCAATGAGCTGCATGCTCCTCTTCAGATGCTGAATAAATTAGAATATCATCAATAAAGACCACAATGAATTGGTCTAAATATGGATGAAAAATTCTATTCATCAGATCCATAAAACCTGCAGGAGCATTGGTCACCCCAAATGGCATAACCACAAACTCGAAGTGACCATATCTGGTTCTAAATGTTGTCTTATCTATATCCTTCTCTTTAATTCTCAACTGATGGTACCCAGACCTCAAATCAATTTTAGAAAATCCTTTGCTGATTGCAACTGATCAAACAGATCATCTATTCTCGGTAACGGGTACTTATTCTTAATGGTCACATCATTCAACTTTCTATAATCAATACACATTCGAAAACTTCCATCTTTCTTTTTCACAAACAAAACTGGCGCTCCCCACGGGGAATGACTCGGTCTAATAAATCCTTTCTGCAACAATTCTTCTAATTACTTTTTCAATTCTTTAAGTTCTGCTGGTGCCATCCGATATGGAGCTTTAGAAATCGGCATGGTACCTGGCAGCAACTCAATGGTAAAGTCCACCTCTCTATGTGGAGCTAAACCAGGCAAATCTTCAGGAAAAACATCAGCAAATTCCCTAACCACGGGAACTGCTTCCACTGACTGACTAGCTTCTACCAGACTTACCGAGGCTAAATAAGCCACACACCCAGCATTTATCAACTTTCTAGCTTTAATTGCAGAAATTAGAAACTTAGAGGTATAAAAAGGCATACCTTGATATTCAAATACTGCACCATTAGGATGACAAAACCTGATCCTTTTCTTTCTGCAATCTAACATTGCTCCATAAGTCTCCAACCAATCCATACCCAAAATAATATCATAATCTGACAACTGCAGGGCATACAACCGACCCGGCATCTGGTTCCCTTCAATCATAAAAGGAGCTTCATCTACATAGCTCGAAGTGAGCAGAAACTCACCCGAAGGAACCTCCACTACTAATTCACAAGACTTTTCCTCTAAAGGATGATCTATACAATCCAGAAATTCTTCAAAAATGAAAGAATGAGAGGCACCCGAATCAAATAAAACTCTTGCTGAATAATCATAAAGAGGTAAAGTACATTCTATCATATTCGATGCCTCCGCCTGGGCTCGGGTGATAGCCATAACCCGGCCTCTTCCCCGCTGCTGCGGTGCTCTTCTGCCACGACCTGTCTGTGGCTGCTGAAACTGCTGAGGCTGCTGCTTCTGCTTCACACCTCTTCCATACCCATACTCTCTCGGATAGGGGCAGTTGCGGATCAAATGCCCCGGCTGATTACAATTATAGCATCTATATCCTGGTGGAGTAATGGGCTGTCTGGCAGTACTCTACTGTGACTCCTCCACCTCAGGCCTACCTCGGCCTTGCTGAAATTACTGACGACCTCCCCATCCTCTTCCTTTTCCTTTAAATGCTTGCTTCAATTTCTGGCCCCATTTCCCAAAGCCTGATGAAGAAGGTCCTGCTGGTGCTTTACCCTTACTTGCACCCACTGACTGCTGCGGTAGCCGAAAATTACCTGAACCTGACTCGCTCACCTGACGAGTCCGGATAGACCTCTCCAATGTAGCTCTCTGGGCTGCTTCTTCCACTGTCTTACACATGAGAGGTACTATTGCATCCTGCAATTCCACTCTCAAACCTCTAATAAAATACTCAACCATCATATTATTATCTGATACTACATAAGGTGCATATCGGCTGAGCGCCATAAACCTTATCTGGTACTCTAAAACTGAAGAGTTACCTTGCTGGAGCGTCCGAAACTGCTCTCTCTTCACTTGCTGCACTTGAATCGGAAAGAATGTATCGTTAAATACATCAAGAAATTCCGACCAAGTGATAGCCTCTTCTGTCCTTCCTGCAAAGGTGGTCTGCATCTTCAGTCGCCACTATTCCAATGCAAAACCTCTCAACTGATAAGCAGCTAACACAACTTTATCTGCTGCCGGACACCTCATAGTTGCAAAGACTCTTTCAATCTCATGAACCCAGTGCTCCGCAGTATCTGGATTCGGCCCTCCTGAATAAGTAGGTGGCTGCAATCTCAGAAACTTCTCAACCTGCATCACTGGTTCTTCTGCTATCAGCACTGGTGGTGGTGGTGGCACAGGTGCTACAAAAGGCACCTCTACTCTTGGCGGGACTGGAGCTACAGGTACAACCTCTCCATCCCCAGGTGGCACTGCAACCGGTGGTACCGGCGCATGCTGATCCATCCTTGCCCGAATATCAGTGAGGCTTTCCCAAATCCTCTCAATCATACGCTGAGTACTTTCCTCCGGATCATCTCCTCCACCACCCCAATCTCTTCTATCAGCCATTCCAGAAATTTCTACATAAGCAAAACACCAAACAGAAATCAAAACAACAAATTATCAGAAACCAGGGTCCCTACCAGCAGTGTACAAAGACCGAAATAAGGCTATGTATCTTTCTAGTTCCCTTATATTAACACGGACCTTGCTCTGATACCAACTGTGGCGAAACGCCTCGGCCAATCCTGTTAAACCGATAACGTACTTGATCTGAGTCCGCCTCCTGCGAACGGGCCGAAGCCTCGCAAGGGATACCAAACCACAGTCCGTGTAAACACAAAGGAACACACCACATTTTCATATATTTCACAAGTTTACATAGACAAATCTCCACAAAACTGAAAAGAAGGTACAAGAGCTTGGGGCATACCCCGAGGTACAACTGAAGAAAGTAAACGACTAACTATGCTACACTGCTGAAGCTGCCACTACACAGCTGGAGGTACCGACCCTGCACCGCTACGGCGCGGCTCTGAACTGGACGACGGTCGTGAAACGTCCTCCTCGTTCTCACCTGTGGAGGTAGGGGTGAGCCTTGCTAGTCACTGGCTCAGTAGGGAACTCCCCCAAAACTGAGCAAACCAAAACCACAGGTACAAAAGCAGTAAACAGTACCAACAATTTATAGACCAGCTAAGCAGGATACGAAAGCT
The DNA here is from genome assembly GCA_014218235.1 of Colocasia esculenta. Classification (NCBI taxonomy): domain Eukaryota; kingdom Viridiplantae; phylum Streptophyta; class Magnoliopsida; order Alismatales; family Araceae; genus Colocasia; species Colocasia esculenta. Next base: position 142,903,426 of record CM024757.1, read on the forward strand.
ATAAAAGTACTCACCGTCTGCCGACTACGAAAAACAACTTTAATAATTAAACGGCAAACCAGTACAGGTGTTGTGGCGGAACGCCTCGGCCAATCCTGTTAAACTGATAACGTACTTGATCCGAGTCCGCCTTCTGCGAACGGGCCGAAGCCTCGCAAGGGATACCAAACCACAGTCCATGTAAACACAAAGGAACACACCACATTTTCATATATTTCACAAGTTTACATAGCCAAATCTCCACAAAACTGAAAAGAAGGTACAAGAGCCTGGGGCATACCCCGAGGTACAACTGAAGAAAGTAAACGACTAACTATGCTACACTGCTGGAGCTGCCACTACACAGCTGGAGGTACCGACCCTGCACCGCTACGGCGCGGCTCTGAACTGGACGACGGTCGTGAAACGTCCTCCTCGCTCTCACCTGTGGGGGTAGGGGTGAGCCTCGCTAGTCACTGGCTCAGTAGGGAACTCCCCCAACACCGAGCAAACCAAAACCACAGGTACGAAAGCAGTAAACAATACCAACAATTTATAGAACAGCTAAACAGGATATTAAAGCTGTAAAAGTACTCACCGTCTGCCGACTACGAGAAACAACTTTAATAATTAAACGGCAAACCAGTACAGGTGTACAAGCTAAAGTAGAGACAGCCAAACACGAGCCACGTGAACTGGTTTGCGACACCAGAATCTGACTCGGACAAGCTAACACAGGTCTACCTCTCAGTCTCGCAGCCACGGACGAAAGGTCCAGCTGCCGCTCCACGTGAAAAGGTCAAGCAACTGTGGAGACCAACTAAACACCACCACCTGCGGACCACACGGTCACAGGCCCATGCCTGGCACCTCTAGAGATCCTGGCACGGAACTCTCTGGAGTGAGGCACTGGAAAAGGACTAGCTGGGGTCCAGTACATCTACTGGTGTCTGTACCCCCAACTACGAGCGCGCTACAAGTGACTAAAGACAAACACAAGTGTCACTGTCCCACTGTCGTCTTTCCCTCAGCCGGACGTGCAACTCGAACACAAGAGTGAGGTTGTCCAGGTCAGACGACACAGACCTCGACGGTACAACACAAGTACCGGGACAAAGCCCCGAGCTAACAGCCTGGCTCACAAAGAACCTGGGGCACCCAACTGGAGAGGTAACCACGGTAGGCGTCGTACTACTCGCCACGTACACAGAACCACGTGCACGTCACACACAAACCACGTGAAACCTCACGTAAACCACAAGTAACAACGGTCTACTACACGTGAACCCAACTGGACTCGCGTAAATAACGCGCAGCCACGAAAGTAAGTAACTAACTGCATATCTTGTATGCTAAACACGAAAGCCATGTGCACTCAGTGCACCTCAGGTGCCAATGCACATGCATTATCGATAAATACCATAATTAGTCATTCCTGTTTATAACCAGTAGGCGGCAACATCGACTGCCGCTTACAGGAAGTTGACGGCAAGGGATCTGGCCGTCTACATCCTGGCTGATGAGCTTGGCGACAAACGATGTTGACGCCAAGTTCTTCGGCCTCTAACCCTGCAGAAACCCTAATCCGATTCTACATGTTTCCCAACCGTTAAAGCCACAGAAAAACATACAGAAACAGTTCTTTTAACATGCATGAATCCAAAACAACCCATTACAACATGCTTCGTTCGCTAAATTACTCAAACTACCCATTATCCCCGCATGGTGCAACTTAATCCGAAAATGCATTATCATGCTGATTCATGTGGTTACGTCGTGTTTTAATATTTCTACGGAGTTAACCGGGTTCATCCCCTACCTCAGAACACGCTAGAACCTCCCGCAATCTCCCGGTTCACACTGAACCCTCCGCGAGCTCCCACGGGAATTGCACCACACCACGGCGTTTCCTCGCGCAATTCGGCAACGCCACACGTCCCACGATCGTCCAACCATCCTTCAGTACCTACTAGAAGCTTTAGGGACACGGGGACAACAAGCTGGGGCAAGGGAGAATGAGAACCAGGTAGAAAACCTGCCCTCGGGTGACCCTATAACCTGCAGAATTCTCAGGTTGGCGTCAACCCCTCTGCCGCCAATAACAACCGCCACCCTAAACGTCCACATGCAAAGCCGCCAAGATCATGCAGTCAACGGCCACACACCTAGACGCCAACAAGTCAACGACCACCCCTGGCCGCCAACTCCAATACGTGTATATTACACCCTGGATGGTGTACCACACGTCTTCCACGTAAACCACATGCCCAACATATGGACAACGCTAACAAGGCTCGACCCCTACCTCAGAAACGCAATTAAACTCCCGAAGAACCTCGAATCACGCCGAAACTCGAGAAACGTCCCACGAACACCGCGCTCCAATCCGCCATTCCCCGCTCGATCTGCCGCTACCACGCGCACCACAGCCTTCCCACGAGCTCCCGCCGAAGGGTGAAGGTGGGGGAAGAGGAAGGGAGAAGGAGGAGAAAGAACAGAGCTCGGGTCTGCCATAAAAACACAGGCGACACAGGTTAACGTCAACCCTTTGGCCGTTTAACCAGACCGCCACAACTAGACGTCTACAAAGCTTGACTCCAAGTTCAACAGTCGACGTCCTCATCGATGGACGCCAACACACTGCTGGTGTCCAGCAAGCTGAACACCAACACGGACTCAAACCAAACCCGGTAAGGATCTAGTAAGAAACACACAACACTAATGGGCCTCACATTGGCCACCAAACCCACTAAACCTGGATCCACGGGGATCCGGAAATCGCGCGACGTTACATTATTATCACCTAAAAAGAAATGTCGTCCTCGACATATAAAACAAATCACAATAAACCAAATTATCACCTAAAAACAAATAAAGCCGAACACAGAATAAGTAGGATACTCTTTCTCTGCTTCAGCCTTTCAATTCATCTCACAATTACTCTGTTCTGTCAATTCCATTGCCTTTCTTTAGCTTTTAACCGTAGGCGATCCTTCTTTGACAATGGCGCTTTATCTTCTTGGACCGAACCTACTTCCACAATTTCCCAGCTGTGTTTGCAATATTTCTTTCGAGACCGCTTTATCTTTCTCAAATTTCTTACACTGTAATATTCTTTCATGCCACCATTTTCCCTTTCTATTTATCACTGTCTGCCGTTATCTTGCCTCATCTGCATTTATATTCACAACTGACACTTTTTCAAAGAAAACCAATCACCATCTTTGAATTTCCTGCTCTTTCATATTATTCTGCTCATACTGTTTAAAGCCAATTTCTGATTAAAAAATCATAATAAACCCTGTTCCTTTATTCCACTGCGCAAAACTTTACACTTTCTTCTTATCTCAGCAAAGCTTGAACAATTTATGAATATTAAATCTTTTTACTTCTGCTTCCGCTGCGCTACTCTGATCACACTGAACACTTTTGCAAAATATTCCACAATTTTTGTTCACATATTACTTTCAATTGCTTTCTTCTGACTTCAAATGCTTCTCAAATCATCCATTCAATTAATTCCTGCTGAAGAAATTACTGCAATTTTTGTTCTGCCAAACCACTGTTAATATATGTGCTCTTCATATATCTTTCCTGCTTTATTGACATTCTCTGACTAATCTCATAATTCTGGGGCATAAAATTTTCAAATATTCTTAATCAATCTGCTCCAGCATTTAAACCCTGAAATATTTTAATAACAATTCCTTTCTGCTCAATTAAATCATTTCTTTGCACCAATATGCAAACTTTAACCGACATTTTCTGACTCATCTGATCTTATTCACTCCATCATTTGCTAAATTCTTCCTTTCTCTAATCCATATCTTTTCTTTATCTAAACTGCCAATCATCAACTAAATATTCCTCTTGTGCAAATTTCACAAATCTTTATTGCATATAATCCTTATTTTCTCTCTTTCTTATTCAACTGATCATTTCTATACTTATTTATACAAATCTTCATATCACACTTCCTTCCTGCTATCATCATATTTCATAACAATACTTTTCTCAAATTTCTGATCTCAGGCATATTAAATCTATCTGCCATAATTCACTGCTCTTTTATGTACTGATACTTCTTTTAAAGCTGGTCTGCCTTTCTTGATTATATTAAACTCTTCATAACTCTAATCACATTTTCATCCGCACTGTTTCTTAATATCCACTGACTCAAGTCTCTAATGCCACAATACCTCTACTGAGGTTCTCAACTGCAACTTATCACACACACTGACCTGTTCCTTATCACCTTGTTACGATGCATCTGTCTCTGCCAACTTTCTATCTCATTATAACTTACTTACTGAATTTCATATCCAAACTTGCTAATCTTTTCAATTCCTTTAGCTGCAAATCTTTAACAACCAAACTGATCTATTACAGAAATACTCTATGTTTGTCTCTGCTAACTCTGCACTTTATTAACATATAACAGATATATCCCTCTCAGGGCATTACTTTACATTTCTCTTCTAATCTCTGCAACTGAAAACTTTTAAGTACTATACTTTAACTGCTTTAACTGCACTAGTGCCAGGATACAACCACACAACTTATGCCACTATCCACATTATGGCACAGCAACAGCTCTCAACTGCCAATTTAACAAACAAAAACACACGGTTTACATGCCAAAAGCAAACGTAAAAACTACTTTATATCACACAAAACCACAGACTTACTACCAGCAGTGGACATTAATCCATGTATTGGGACATTATACTTTCAATGTCTTTTCATATTCTAACTGGACATTGCTCTGATACCAACTGTAACGGACCGGGGTATTTATGCCCATTAAGGCTCCATATCCAGATCCGCCTCCCGCGAACGGACCGAAGTCTCGCAAGGGATATCTCACACACGTGTCCAGTAAGAGTATAAAAGACAAACCACAAGAATATAAGACACAAGAAAGTACATGTGCTCATATCTGTTCACAAATTGTACAACTGTCCCATAACATTAATACATGTCCAATTAAAAGAGTACAACTACCTGGGGCATACCCCGAGGGAGCACAAGCTCACGCAACACTAACTACTAAACTACTGTTGGTGGTACAAGTCTGACGCAATGCCACTGCAAGCCAAACATACTGCAAGCCCTAAAAAGAACTGTAGGGGAGTGAGCCTCAACAAGTCACTGGTTCAGTAGGGGCTACCCAAAACAACACTGTAACCACAGACACCTTGACCCCAATGGGTCTCACTGGCAACACCAATAGCCAAACCATTTCATGCTCACATCATAACAATAAATAACAATTAAACATGCTTATGATAATAAACATAACGTCCTCAGAAGAAAAGTAGGACTACAGAACTAACATAATATCATTAATCAGCCCAACTACTAAAGTGCCTAAACCACAGTCTCACTGGCACACTGCTACAACAACGGGTTGCCTAAACTATAAGCCACACAGGCAAGTCACTGCCCAGGCTACAAGCTTCACAGGCGAACCTCAAACACTTGAGTAATAGGACTGCTAACAAAGAGCTGGTCCTTTATACTCCAAACCACTTTACAACAGAACTACTCAAAGGTAATGGAACTGGCTAACACGAAGCCAATCCATAACACACTAAAACTATAATTGGAATCATATCCAAGAAGAGTAAAACTCAACAAGTTGAAGGTCTCACACGGCCTCCACGGAACATAGCTCAACTAAACCACAATATGCCTAGGCCATAAGCCTCATCGGCAAATTACCCATAAAGGTAACATAATTAATAATCACAAACTAATCCACAATAAAATATAAACAAAGATCTACTTAAAACAGTTAGGATACAACAAGTGGCAGGTCAAACCACAAGACCTCCACAACACACAAGTACCCGAAAAGGTTAGTACATAATGTACCACCACAAAACTACAAAGTAACCCACGAAGGAAATAGGTACCTGCTACTCTGAGGTACCACAACACAAACACCCGAACAAGGGTATAAGTAGGTGATAAACACCATACTGAACCATAATTATATTATACCTTTAATTAGGCACAATATTACAGGTGAAACCTTAATCGACGAGTCACACAAACCACAACTGAGTCACAACTGTGCCAACACCAGGGTACATCTCGAACAAGTCAAACCTCGACCACGAGTCACAAACTCACAAACCACAGTCACTGGCAAAGCACGAGTCAGAAAGAACGACGCCACCACACGGGAACGGACTACTGGCTGATCAGGCCAATATCCAACCCGGACAACACAACACAAGAACTACCTCTCAATCTCGCAGTCACGGACGAAAGGTCCAACTGCCGCTCCACTAGGAAGAAGTCAAACAACTGTGGAGACCAACCAACACCACACCTGCAGACACACAACTGCAGGCCCATGCCTGGCACCTCTAGAGTCTCTGGCCGGAGCACTCTAAGTGAGGCACTGGAAAACAGGACTAGCTGGGGACCAGTGTCGACTACTGGTGTCCGTACCCCCAACTACGAGCGCGCTACAAGCGACAAAAGAACAAACTCTGGGAAGTTGCTGCCCCACTGCCGTCTTTCCCTCAGCCGGACGTACAACTCAAACTCAGGAGTGAGGGTGTCCAGGAAGACGACACAGACCTCGACGGTACAACACAAGTACCGGGACAAAACCCCGAGCACACAAACACACGTGCCTGGCTCACAAAGAACCTGGGGTACCCGACTAGAGAGGCATTCCGGAATAGGCGCCGGACCACCACACTCGGCTAGCACAAACCACGATACTTACACATATAGCCTTTACTTATAATTCACAATATACAAGTGTTAGGATTAGCTTAACATCGGTCACCGTGTGACCCCAAAGCTATCCCACACCAACACATACCTGAACCACTAACTTGCCTATCATTGGTCACAAGATGACCTTCGTGGCAACACACCACTGACATAAATCAATATAATGTTATTCGAAAGACAACAACGAACCAGGGCTAGGTCGGTATGGACCTTCACTGCCCAAACACCACAAAGTCATGGCTAGGCTCACACAGGAACCTCACTGCCCAATTACTACGACAAATCACCAGAATTACATTACAACAAAGTGTGTAGTAAACACACACTCAAACCACGTAGACAATACGTGTATATTACACCCTGGATGGTGTACCACACGTCTTCCACGTAAACCACATGCCCACATATGGACAACGCACTCCAAGAGTGCCACGGGTGCCAACGCACCACACATACCACGTAAAGCGATTACGTAATCACACAATCATTCATGTAAAACTTGCCCATTACATGAGCAGTATGCTCCAAGAGCATAACAAGTGCACTGGCTCACACCGGTCATCGCCATGCACACACACACACACAATATTCATAACCAGAAAAGCTACGTAAACCACACTGCATGAATACATGCACAAGTTGGCGGCCACATCGACTGCCGCTTAAAGGAAATAGACGGCAAGCGATCAGCCGTTATATCTTGGCTGATGAACCTGGCGTCAATCGATGTTGACGCCAAGATCTTCAACCCCAAACCCTGCAGAAACCCTAATCTGAATCTACAGGTTTCCAACTATTTAAATACAGGAAAAACATATAAAAAAGTTCCTTTAACATACCAGAACCCAAAACAACCCCACATGCTTCATTCGTTAAATTACTCAAACCACCCATTAACCCACATGGTGCGACTTAATCCGAAAATACAATAAAAATGCTGGTTCAAGTGATTAGGTCGTGTTTTAATGTTTCTAACAAGCTAACAGGGCTCGACCCCTACCTCAGAAACGCAATTAAACTCCCGAAGAACCTCGAATCACGCCGAAACCCGAGAAACGTCCACGAACACCGCGCTCCAATCCGCCATTCCCCGCCCGATCTGCCGCTACCACGCGCACCACAGCCTTCCCACGAGCTCCCGCCGACGTCAGAACTCGCGAAGAAGCTCAAGGGTGAAGGTGGGGGAAGAGGAAGGGAGAAGGAGGAGAAAGAACAAGCTCGGGTCTGCCATAAAAACACAGGCGCCACAGGTTAACGTCAACCCTTTGGCCGTTTAACCAGACCGCCCAACTAGACGTCCACAAAGCTTGACGCCAAGTTCAACAGTCGACGTCCTCATCGATGGACGCCAACACACTGCTGGTGTCCAGCAAGCTGAACACAACACAGACCCAACACCAAACACGGTAGGATTAGTAAGAAACACACAACACTAATGGGCCTCACATGGCCACCAAACCCACTAAACCTGGATCCACGGGGATCCGGAAACGCGCGACGTTACACATGGCCTCACAACGGCCATCACAACCACAACACACATGATCCGCATGGATCCGAAAAGCACGCGACGTTACATTACTATCATCTAAAAAGAAAATTTCGACCTCGAAATTCATAACACAATTCAAATTAAACAATTTAAACATACACACCTTTACAAACACTATCATCTAAAAAGAAATACAAAGGCTTATTCAAACAGATAGGGATACCCTTTAGCCATTTCTCGGCTAACTCCCAGGTATCCTCACCACCCAATCTATTTTCCATCTCACTTTAACTAGCTCAATTTCTTTATTTCTCAGCTTCTTTATCTTTCGATCTGTGATCTGCACCGGATACTCTGGCATAGTCATATCCGGCCTCAGGTCACCACCTTGATATCTGATTATTGAGCTGGATCTTCAATGCACTTTCTCAACATAGGACATGAAAATATCATGAACATCTGCAAAATCTGCTGGCAAATCCAGCCTATAAGCTGTTTCCCCAATCCTTTCTAACACTTGGAAGGGTCCACATACCTTGGACTCAACTTTCCAGTTTTGCCAAACCTCATAATACCTTTACTCGGGGAAACTCTCAAGAAAACAAAATCTCCCACTTCAAACTGAAGTGGTCTCCTCCAGATATCTGCATAACTTTTTGCCTGCTTGAGCTGCCTGCAATTTTTCTTTAATAAGCTTCACTACTTCAGTGGTTTGCTGAATCAATTCAGGACCCACTAATTGCTTTTCTCCCACTTCATGCCAGTTAATGGGGTTCTACATGGCCTTCCATATAAAGCTTCATACGGTGCCATCCCAAGACTGGTATGATAACTATTATTGTAGGCAAACTCAACCATTCCCAAATGATGCTCCCAACTACCTCCCCAAACTAAACAACAAGCTCGCAACATATCTTCAATCGTCTGAATAGTCCTCTCTGTCTGACCATCTGTCTGGGGATGATAAGCGGAGCTATACCTCAATTCAGTACCAATTACTCTTTGCAGACTTCTCCAAAAACCAGAAGTAAATCTTGGATCTCTATCAGATACAATAGTCTTCGGAATACCATGCAGTGGAACAATTCTTTCAACATAAATATTTGCCAATCTGTCCACTGTCCAAGACATACTTACTGCCACTAATCTGCACACCTTGGTTAATCTGTCAAAAATACCATATTCCATTATGCCGGAACTCGATCTGGTAAACCTGCCACAAAGTCCATAGCAATATCATCCCATTTCCACTGTGGAATGGGTAACGGTTGCAATAGACCTCCAGGCTTCTGATGCTCTGCTTTAATCTGCTGACAGATAGCACACTTGCCAAATTCTGCTATTTCTTTCTTCATATGAGGCCACCAGAAATGCTTTCTAAATCATGGTACATTTTAGTACTACCGGATGGATAGTGTACCGATTTATGAGCCTCTTCCAAAACTCGCTGCTTTACCTCTCTTTCTGCAGGAACAAACAACCTGCCCCTGAGCCTGACCACACAATTATCATCAATAGAAACTCCTTCCATTTTCACAATTTCAGCTAAACTTGCATCTGCTCTCTGAGCCTCAATCTGCCAATACAAGACGGCTCTACAGCACTAGCAGCTAGTATTGCCCGTCGCTGACTACTGGGCACATACAAGGAGTTCTCCACTATCTTCATACAACTTCCATTCTTTAATCATCATCAGATTCATATATGCCTTTCTGCTCAAGGCATCTGCTACAACATTGGCCTTACCGGATGGTAAGCCAAACTGAAATCATAATCCTTCAAATACTCAATCCATCTGCGCTGGCGAAGGTTCAAATCTTTCTGCGAGAAAATATACTTCAAATTTTATGATCTGTAAAGATCTCAAATCTCTCGCCATACAGATAATGCCTCCACATTTTCAAGGCAAAACAACTGCTGCCAATTCCAAATCATGAGTGGGGTAATTTTCCTCTGCTGGCTTCAATTGTCTGGACGCATAAGCTATCACTTTGCCATGCTGCATAAGCACTGCGCCAAGTCCTCTCCTTGAAGCATCAGTATACAACACAAAACCACCACTCCTGCCGGTAATGTCAATATAGGTGCTGATGTAAGTCTCTTCTTTAATTCCATAAAACTTTTCTGACATTCACCGGACCACACAAATGGCACACCTTTCCTGGTCAATTTAGTCATAGGTGCTGCAATCTTAGAAAAATCTTGAATAAAGCGCCTATAATAACCTGCCAATCCCAGAAAACTTCTAATCTCGGTTATTGTCTAGGCACTTCCATCTCATCACTGCTTCCACTTTACTTGGGTCCACTGCTACTCCTTTAGCTGAGATAACATGACCCAAAAACTGAATTCTTTCAACCAAAATTCACACTTACTGAATTTGGCAAACAACTGGTTATCCTTACAACTGCAGAGTAAACCTCAAATGAGCTGCATGCTCCTCTTCAGATGCTGAATAAATTAGAATATCATCAATAAAGACCACAATGAATTGGTCTAAATATGGATGAAAAATTCTATTCATCAGATCCATAAAACCTGCAGGAGCATTAGTCAACCCAAATGGCATAACCACAAACTCGAAGTGACCATATCTGGTTCTGAAAGCTGTCTTATCTATATCCTCCTCTTTGATTCTCAACTGATGGTACTCGGACCTCAAATCAATTTTAGAAAATACTTTTGCTGATTGCAACTGATCAAACAGATCATCTATCCTCGGCAACGGGTACTTATTCTTAATGGTCACATCATTCAACTTTCTATAATCAATACACATCCGAAAACTTCCATCTTTCTTTTTCACAAATAAAACCGGCGCTCCCCACGGGGAATGACTCGGTCTAATAAACCCTTTTGCAACAATTCTTCTAACTGCTTTTTCAATTCTTAAGTTCTGCTGGTGCCATCCGATATGGAGCTTTAGAAATCGGCATGGTACCTGGCAGCAACTCAATGGTAAAGTCCACCTCTCTATGTGGAGCTAAACCAGGCAAATCCTCAGGAAAAACATCAGCAAATTCCCTAACCACGGGAACTGCTTCTACTGGCTGACTAGCTTCTACCAGACTTACCGAGGCTAAATAAGCCACACACCCATCATTTATCAACTTTCTAGCTTTAATTGCAGAAATTAGAAACTTAGAGGTATAAAAAGGCATACCTTGATATTCAAATACTGCACCATTAGGATGACAAAATCTGATCCTTTTCTTTCTGCAATCTAACATTGCTCCATACATCTCAAGCCAATCCATACCCAGAATAATATCATAATCTGACAACTGCAGGGCATACAATCGACCCGGCATTTGGTTCCCTTCAATCATAACAGGAGCTTCATCTATATAGCTGAAGTGAGTAGGAACTCACCGAAGGAACCTCCACTACTAACTCACAAGACTTCTCTCTAAAGGATGAGCTATACAATCCAGAAATTCTTCGGAAATGAAAGAATGAGAGGCACCCGAATCAAATAAGACTCTTGCTGAATAATTATAAAGAGGTAAAGTACCTTCTATCATATTCGATGCCTCCGCCTGGGCTCGGGTGATAGCCATAACCCGGCCTCTTCCCCGCTGCTGCGGTGCTCCTCTGCCACGACCTGCCTGTGGCTGCTGAAACTGCTGAGGCTGCTGCTGCTGCAGCACACCTCTTCCATACCCATATTCTCTCGGATAGGGACAATTGCGGATCAAATGTCCCGGCTGATTACAATTATAACACCGATACCTGGTGGAGTAATAGGCTGCCTGGCAGTACTCTGCTGCGACTCCTCACCTCAGGCCTACCTCGGCCCTGCTGAACTGCGGACGACCTCCCCATCCTCTTCCTTTTCCTTTAAATGCTTGCTTCAATTTGGCCCCATTTTCCAAAGCCTGATGAAGAAGGTCCTGCTGGTGCTTTACCTTACTTGCACCCACTGACTGCTGCGGTAGCCGGAAACTACCTGAACCTGACTCGCCCACCTGACGAGTCCGAATAGACCTCTCCAAAGTAGCTGCTCTCTGGGTGCTTCTTCCACTGTCTTGCACATGAGAGGTACTATCGCATCCTGCAATTCCACTCTCAAACCTCTAATAAAGTACTCAACCATCATATTATTATCTGAAACCACATAAGGCGCAACGGCTAAGTGCCATAAATCTCATCTGGTACTCTAAAACTGAAGAGTTACCTTGCTGGAGAGTCCGAAACTGCTCTCTTTTCACTTGCTGCACTTGGATCGGAAAGAATGTATCATTAAATACATCGAGAAATTCCGACCAAGTGATAGCCTCTTCTGTCCTGCCTGCAAAGGTGGTCTGCATCTTCAGTCGCCACCATTCTAAGGCAAAGCCCCTCAACTAATAAGCAGCTAACACCACTCTATCTGCTGCCGGACACCTCATAGTTACAAAAACTCTCTCAATTTCATGAACCCAATGCTCTGCTATATCTGGATTCGGCCCTCCTGAATAAGTAGGCGGCTGCAATCTCAAAAACTTCTCCACCTGCATCACTGGTTCTTCTGCTATCAACACTGGTGGTGGTGGTGGCACAGGTGCTGCAAAAGGCACCTCCCCTTGGCGGAACTGGAGCAACAGGTACAGCCTCTCCATCTCCAGGTGGCACTGCAACGGGTGGTACTGGCGCTGCTGATCCATTCTCGCCCGAATATCCGTGAGGCTTTCCCAAATTCTTTCTATCATACGCTGGGTGCTTTCCTCCGGATCATCTCCTCCACCACCCCAATCTCTTCTATCAGCCATACCAGAAATTTCTACATAAACAAAACACAAACAAAAAAAAAACAACAAATTATCAAAAACCAGGGTCCCTACCAGCAGTGTACAAAGACCGAAATAAGGCTATGTATCTTTCTAGTTCCTTATATTAACACGGACCTTGCTCTGATACCAACTGTGACGGAACGCCTCGGCCAAGCCCGTTAAAACGATAACGTACTTGATCCGAGTCCGCCTCCCGCGAACGGGCCGAAGCCTCGCAAGGGATACCAAACCACAGTCCGTGTAAACACAAAGGAACACACCACATTTTCATATATTTCACAAGTTACATAGCCAAATTTCCACAAAACTGAAAAGAAGTACAAGAGCCTGGGGCATACCCCGAGGTACAACTGAAGAAAGTAAACAACTAACTATGCTACACTGCTGGAGCTGCCACTACACAGCTGGAGGTACCGACCCTGCACCGCTACGGCGCGGCTCTGAACTGGACGACGGTCGTGAAACGTCCTCCTCGCTCTCACCTGTGGGGGTAGGGGTGAGCCTCGCTAGTCACTGGCTCAGTAGGGAACTCCCCCAACACCGAGCAAACCAAAACCACAGGTACGAAAGCAGTAAACAATACCAACAATTTATAGAAACATAAACAGGATATTAAAGCTGTAAAAGTACTCACCGTCTGCCGACTACGAGAAACAACTTTAATAATTAAACGGCAAACCAGTACAGGTGTACAAGCTAAAGTAGAGACAGCCAAACACGAGCCACGTGAACTGGTTCGCGACACCAGAAATGACTCGGACAAGCTAACACAGGTCTACCTCTCAGTCTCGCAGCCACGGACGAAAGGTCCAGCTGCCGCTCCACGTGAAAAGGTCAAGCAACTGTGGAGACCAACTAAACACCACCACCTGCGGACCACACGGTCACAGGCCCATGCCTGGCACCTCTAGAGATCCTGGCCCGGAACTCTCTAGAGTGAGGCACTGGAAAAGGACTAGCTGGGGTCCAGTACGTCTACTGGTGTCCGTACCCCCAACTACGAGCGCGCTACAAGTGACTAAAGACAAACACAAGTGTCACTGTCCCACTGTCGTCTTTCCCTCAGCCGGACGTGCAACTCAACACAAGAGTGAGGGTGTCCAGGTCAGACGACACAGACCTCGACGGTACAACACAAGTACCGGGACAAAGCCCCGAGCTAACAGCCTGGCTCACAAAGAACCTGGGGCACCCAACTGGAGAGGTAACCACGGTAGGCGTCGTACTACTCGCCACGTACACAGAACCACGTGCACGTCACACACAAACCACGTGAAACCTCACGTAAACCACAAGTAACAACGGTCCACTACACGTGAACCCAACTGGACTCGCGTAAATAACGCGCAGCCACGAAAGTAAGTAACTAACTGCATATCTTGTATGCTAAACACGAAAGCCATGTGCACTCAGTGCACCTCAGGTGCCAACGCACATGCATTATCGATAAATACCATAATTAGTCATTCCTGTTTATAACCAGTAGGCGGCAACATCGACTGCCGCTTACAGGAAGTCGACGGCAAGGGATCTGGCCGTCTACATCCTGGCTGATGAGCTTGGCGACAAACGATGTTGACGCCAAGTTCTTCGGCCTCTAACCCTGCAGAAACCCTAATCCGATTCTACAGGTTTCCCAACCGTTAAAACACGAAAAAACATACAGAAACAGTTCTTTTAACATGCATGAATCCCAAACAACCCATTACAGCATGCTTCGTTCGCTAAATTACTCAAACCACCCATTATCCCCGCATGGTGCAACTTAATCCGAAAATGCATTATCATGCTGATTCAGGTGGTTACGTCGTGTTTTAATATTTCTACGGAGTTAACCGGTTCGTCCCCTACCTCAGAACACGCTAGAACCTCCCGCAATCTCCCGGTTCACACCGAACCCTCCGCGAGCTCCCACGGGAATTGCACCACGCCACGCGTTTCCTCGCGCAATTCAGCAACGCCACGCGTCCACGATCGTCCAACCACCCTTCAGTACCTGCTAGAAGCTTTAGGGACACGGGGACAACAAGCTGGGGCAAGGGAGAATGAGAACCAGGTAGAAAACCTGCCCTCGGGTGACCCTATAACCTGCAGAATTCTCAGGTTGGCGTCAACCCCTCTGCCGCCAATAACAAACCCACCCTAAACGTCCACATCCAAAGCCGCCAAGATCATGCAGTCAACGGCCACACACTGGACGCCAACAAGTCAACGACCACCCCTGGCCGCCAACTCCAACTGAACTGCAGCAGGTCCTATTTCATTTCAGGACCAAACCTGCACTCACCTGCTCAAGCCACAACCACACCATACATTCCACACAACCAACTCACATTGGCCTCACAACGGCCTCACAACCACAACACACATGATCCGCATGGATCTGAAAAGCACGCGACGTTACAGGTGTAAAGATAAATAGAGACAGCTAAACACGAGCCACGTGAACTATTCGCGACACCAGAAACTGACTCGGACAAGCTAACACAGGGTCACCTCTCAGCTCGCAGCATGGACGAAAGGTCAAATGCCGCTCCACGTGAAAAGGTCAAGTAACTGGGGAGACAACTAAAACCCACCACCTGGGACCACACGGTCACAGGCCATGCCTGACACTTCTAGAGATCCTGGCCCGAAAACTAGAGTGAGGCACTGAAAAGGACTAGCTGGGGTCTAGTACGTCTACTGGTGTCCGTACCCCCAACTACGAGCGCGCTACAGTGACTAAAGACAAACACAAGTGTCACTGTACCACTGTCGTCTTTCCCTCAGCCGGACGTACAACTCAAGCACAAGAGTGAGGGTGTCCAGGTCAGACGACACAGACCTCGACGGTACAACACAAGTACGGGACAAAACCCCGAGCTAACAGCTTGGCTCACAAAGAACCTGGGGCACCCAATGGAGAGGTAACCACGGTAGGCGTCGTACTACTCGCCACGTACACAAAACACGTGCCCGTCACACCAAAACACGTGAAACCTCACGTAAACCTCAAGTAACAATGGTCCACTACACGTGAACCCAACTGGACTCGCGTGAACAACGCGCAGCCTCGAAAGTGAGTAACTAACTGCATACCCGTATGCTGAACACAGAAATCATGTGCACTCAGTGCACACAGGTGCCATCGCACCATTCATTATCGATAAAATCCATAAACGGTCATTCTGCTTATACACAAGTTAGCGGCCACATCGACTGCCGCTTACAGGAGATAGACGGCAATGGATCTGGCCGTCTATATCCCGGCTGATGAGCTTGGCGACAAACGATGTTGACACCAAGTCTTCGGCTTATCCCTACAGAAACCCTAAACCGATCCTACAGGTTTACAAACGTTAAAACAACGGAAAAGACATACAGAAAACAGTTCCTCTAACATCCATCACTATAATTAAACTATAACAACATGCTTTACTACTGATTCATCAAACCACCCATTATCCGCATGGTGCAATTAACCCGAAAATGCATTAAACATGCTGATTCAGGTGGTTAAGTCGTATTTTAATGATCCTACGGATCTAACAGGGTTCGTTCCCTACCTCAGAACACGCTTAAACCTTCCGAATTCTCCCGGTTCACCCGAACCCTCCGCGAGCTCCACAGCAATTGCACCATGCCACGGCATTCCTCGCGTGATTCGGCAACGCCACACGTTCCACGATCCTCCAACCACTCTCCTGAACCTGTTGGAAGTTTTAGGGACACGGGGGCGTGAAGCTGGGGCAAGGGGAAGAGAGAAACAGATGGAAAACCTGCTCTCGGGTGACCCTATAACCTGCAGATTCACAGGTTGGCGTCAACCCTCTGCCGCCTAGAGCAACCGCCACATTAACGTCCACATCTACTGCCGCTTAGTTCATGCAGTCAACGACACTTTACCTAGACGCCAACAAGTCACGACCACCCCTGGCGCCAACTCCAACTCAACTGTAACAGTCCTATTCATTTCAGGACCAAACCTGCACCTCACCTGAACAAGCCACACATCCAAACCACACATTCCACACAACCAACTCACACTGGCCTCACAACGGCCATCAAAACCATTACACATGATCCGCATGGATCCGAAAAGCACGCGACGTTACAATAGTCTAACAAAAGAATTAAGTCACAAAATTGTAACTGATAGCTAACATTAAATTATTGAACTGAACTAAGATTTGAATCGGATGAAAAGAAGAATGTGTCTCTTCTATTATTTAGGTTATGGATTAAGGAGGACTTACTATTTTACTGTCCAACCTAGACATAAGTAGTAATGTTTTCTCTGAGACATAAGGAGTAATATGTTTTCTCTTAAATATTAGAATGTCCTCACTGAATAATTCGATAAAACGTAACCAGTTTTGAAGTTGGCATCATTAATTTCGTTACTATAAACACATTTCTTTTTTATGACCAATCAATTAACTATTGAATTTTTTATTACATCACTATTAAAAGAAGAGAGAGAAAGAAGGAATAATCATATAGATACTAAAAAAAACACCTTAGACCATTGTACATCCCCATAATTTTCTCTACCTTCTATATACTTCATATCTTACCATATTTCGTCAAGTATGCTCTACCCATTTATCCCTATTAGGTCAGCACAATCATGATTAAGTTAATAGTAAGGGTGTCAACTGAGCCGGGCATATTCGAAGGCCCAACCCGATCTAACACAGGTTTGGGTCTTATTTTTTTATTCTATTTTTTTAATTTTAGCCCGACCCAAAATATAATTGGGCCGAAGGCTTTGCTTGTCCCCACTCGGCTCGGCTGGCTTAGTTTTCATTTAAAACCTAAAGGCTGCCGCTCCCCCTCTAGGTACTTGAAGGCATCATCGCGAACGAAGCGCTCGCCACTTCTTCCGACCACAATTTTCCCCCTTCCGATGTTCGGGTGGTTGTAGGTAGGCCGCTTGCATCTCTCCCCCACTCTTTGTCCCTCTTTCCCTCTCTACACTCGTGGTGTATGTGAGAGAGATGCTTCTCTCTCTTAATCTCTATCCCCTCCACCCTTTTTTTATCTCTTCAAGTTTATGGTTCAAATAAATGAGGTTGTATTTTATTATTTTTTAAGTAGATTAATGAACATTGTCCAAATTAGTTTAATATTTATTTCATATTTAATGACTTAATGTTTACTTTTTATGTGGATAATAGGCCTTCACGGGCCTGTCCAAATTACATGTATCAACAAAAATATCCCTAAAAAAAATCGGGCCTTACAAAATCACCCACCCCAGGTTTGTTTCCTTAAAAAAAAATTTACCTCGAGTTAAGCCAGTCATTTAGAGATCGGATTAGATCCAAACCTGTTCAGGTCTGACCCAAACTTGACCCATTGCCACTTAAGGCAGAAAGATCAATATGCCCCTCTTTCAAAATCTCCCAGAAGCCTATTTTATTGTAGGGTTATCTTAGTTCATTTAAATATATTTCAAGTCATGTCACTTTGATAGCAGAATATTTGTTCGCATTGTAATAGCCTCTTAAACCTGAAAGATATAATTTATATACTTTTTTTTTGTAAAATATGAGGTGTAAATTATTTGAAGAAAATTATATTATTATAAAATAAAAATGGACCTTTTCATATATACAAAAAACATATACATGATTTGAAGACAATTAAACAATTACATAATAAAATTTGACGTTCTTCACACATATATAATTTTTTTTTTACAATTTGACGAGGAAGGTAACGGGAGAGGAAATGAGAAGAAGCGACCGGGTGCCGCTCTGTGGAGGTGATGCCGTAGCCCCCACGTGCGAATCACCCAAAGCAAAAACTAAACATCGTACCCACCCCCTCCCCAAAAGCCTGTGACACTTCCCGTGTTCGTCTGGGGCTGGGATGCGCGGACACGGACACGTTCCTTCCCAACCCCCCCCCCCCCCCCCCCCCCCCCAAAAAAAAAAAAAAAAAAAAACCACCAACAACAAAACATCCACCATCCCCTCATCTCTCTCTCTCCAAAAACCAAAAAACTGAAGAACAAAATAATAAAATAAGCTCTCTCCCACAAATCTGACGCCGCCTTTGCGTAGTCTTCGTTTCGTCTCGCCGCGTGAATCACTCACTACATGGGACCATCTCGCGTGGAATTGGACAGCCCCGTCTTCACGGGCAGATAGATTCGCCACCACTTGGCTGCTGGCTGAAATAGTACTAAAAGCCCATAGTATCTCATGACCTTTCCGTCACCTCACCCTCCTCGCCTTCTCCACGACATAGACCCCCCAGGCTCCCACGCTCACGCTCCGGGACGCTCGATGCTGGTAAGCGTACCGCACAGAAGCCCAACTCTCCAACGTCTCTTCTTCAACGCTCTTTCTTCGCCACTTTTTCCCTTTAATAAGCATATATCCCTCTCACTTCTTTGGCTGCTCTGTTTTATTCTATCGCCGCGAGACGGGACAATAATACACGATATGAGACGAGACGAATAGCTCTCTTCTCGTCCTGCCCGCCTGTTTACCGTGGGGCTGTGGGCCAGCGCCCGGAAAGGTGACCAGTTGTTGGACGCGTGGGGCGCCCCACCCCGACGTAGACGCCTCCCCACATCGTCCACTTGCGCGAGTGAGGCGGTGTCAGGGCTATCCTGCTTCTGAACACACACGGACGTTGGCTTGGCGTATTTTAAAGGGGTGGGGGGGGGAGGATGAGGGCGGGGGGAAGTAAAAAAAAAGCATTCGGTCAAAGTGAGGCTCAAACTCACCATAGGTGACGAGAGCCGGGAGCTACGGAGGAGGACGCGAGAAGCAGGCGGGGCGATACGGAGTTCACGACCAACTTCCAACTTCCGGACTCACGAGGGCGCCACGTCGTCTTCCGGCAACGCGGATGTGGTGGACGTTGAGTGGAATATCCAACCGATTTGAATGGGGGCCTTCGCATCCGGAAACTGTGCTCCTCTGGAAGACTCCCACTTATCAAAGCAATCTCACTGCGTATCTTATATAAGTACGGTGGCTTATCAATGATAAGTCGGTGAGAAGGATGCCTCCTCCCTGCAGGACGCATCGAAGCAGCGAGACGAAGTCCCTGCCTATTTCCTTTCTCTTTCTTTCTCTAACCCCTTCCCCTCTTTGTCCCTCTGTTTCGCCTTCGTTTTCCCGCAGCTTCCGTCCCCTTCTCTCACGCTGCGTCGATGGCGTGGTGGAATCCATGAGGACCCTTGAGGAGCCGGTGAGCCCGGAATCCCTCTCCTGAATCTCGTGTCCTTCTTCCGCCTCTGGTGAGCTCGGGGCAGCTCCCCGAGCTTGCCTCGGCGTCTTTTGTCGCTTGGTCTCTCCCGTCCCGCTGCCGATCGTAGCCTCCTCGAACGTCAGAAGGTTCATTCGCGGCCGCGGGCCCGAGCATTTTGAGGGTACGGAATGTCGTCGCTGAGCAGGGAACTGGTGTTCCTCATACTCCAGTTCCTGGACGAGGAGAAATTTAAGGAGTCCGTACACAAGTTAGTTCTGGGTTTGCTTTTTTTCCTCATTTCATCGAGTTCTCTCTGGATTCGTGGTCTTCCGTTGGTGTTTATGGTTCTGGGTTCTGTTGTTCTTTCTCGCTTTTGCCCTTCTTAAAAATTTCGCGCATGATGGGGTCTACTGGCAGGTTGGAGCAGGAATCGGGGTTCTTCTTCAACATGAAGTTCTTTGAGGAGAAAGCACTTGCAGGGGAGTGGGACGAGGTGGAGAGATACCTCTCCGGTTTCACTAAAGTAGACGACAACAGATACTCCATGAAGATCTTTTTCGAGATCAGGAGCAGAAGTACCTGGAGGCGTTAGACAGGTTACGCCTTTCCCTTCTTTTTTCTAATGACGTTTTATCTTGTGATTTTACACTTCATGTTCCCTGATGATTTTCATTGGGAGGTCAGCTCCGTCACGAATTGCCTTTTAATTTTACTAGATTTGTTTTGTTTGTTGCTTTTTCCAAAATTCTTTTTTCATTACGGAATTTTTCGAATTTCAAATTCTGTGATAATTTCTTTCTCCATATGGCTTGTTTGCTTTACAGTAAAAACACTGTAAAATCCTGTAGCTGTTTCATTTTAACAGTCTTTTTCGATCGTTCATTGGACTGTGAAATAGTGTCAATGGGATCAATGTTAGAAGGTAATGTTCACGTGGCACTAAAATCTTCTGGTTCTGGTTTCCAACCATATTCACCGCAAAGTAAGATTAGAGTAAAAAAGAACTGAAATCACAACAAATCTGCAAAATTCGATGTTTGATTCTATGGTCATCCAATTGAAATATCCCCGGTTTAAAAATCCAAAAAAAATGATGATCTTAAAAATTAGTGATTCCTACATCTAACAATTACTGTATTTTACCACGAAAAAACAATGCCTGTACTTCTCTTCTGCGGTTTTCTTTTATATTTTAGATTTTGATTCCTCTGCTGCTTCTTCCAGGCATGACAGGACGAAGGCTGTTGAAATATTGGTCAAGGACCTGAAAGTGTTCTCAACTTTCAATGAGGAACTGTACAAGGAAATTACTCAACTCCTCACACTCGAAAATTTCAGGTTGGTTACTAGCCTTTACTGGTGTTGTTTGGGAAATATAGTGATGACTTCTTTATTTTTTATACCCCTGAGTCCCTGTCTACTGAAAAGAAACTGTAAATATCCATTTTGTTTCTTCGTTTCCAAAAGAAAAGACCATTAATTGTCGGATGAAAATGCATTCTTATTATTCTGCCTAAGAGCTCATGTTTTCAATGAGTTCAGTTATTTCTTTTTTAATTCTGTCCTCGACCCATTTGTCATATATGGTATATTACAACTTACAGGAGACCTCAATTTTATACATTACAAGAGACTCAATTTCTTTATTCATGCCACCATGTCCTGATGTTTGGGGAAGTATTGTTTCCATAGAAATTAGAGATTTTAAGTCCCTTCTCAATTTCTATCCTGCTGATTAACCTGGGTTGGCGGATAATTTTGTTGATTTTTCTTGAATGGCATTTGGTTGAGTGCTGAAATTTTACGTGCACATAATCTGGAAATCACGAATATTCAAGGCTTCAAGCCATCTTCACGACTTGCAAGCTCTGCTGGTATCACATGAACTTTTCCTAGGTCAACATGGGAGCTTTTATTACTACTCATCCTTGTAGAACCATGTGGGCTGTCTCTGCCTATAGAACTCATCTGGTGTTAAATTGACGTGATGAAAATTCCTGAAGGTCTCTTTTAATGAAGAAGTGGATTATTTTTTATCTTATATAATTTCATTGGAAATTTTGAGTTATCCAGTTGATTACTTGAAAGAGGAGATTATTTCTGAAGGAATACATAGAAAATTGTGTAGAATTTTTATATCCTTGGATCATATCCAATGGGAAAAATAAACTGAAAATTGCATGGGAAAAGTAAAGCATAAGTTGCATGTTAGATATTTGAGTTTTTTCATCAAAATCAATTGTGAATATTGTACTTGAGATTTCCTCTGCTGTTTACTTTATAGGTGGCAGGGTGAGAGGAACGAGCAAGTGTTTCCATATAAGAAACTAGGAAGGAACCTCTGACATTTAACTTACTTGAGAGTGTTTTAATCTAATATACATTTTTTAAAGAAAAGTGGATGGTACCACTAATATATAAATGAAAATGATAAAGAATGTACAAGTACAAGCTCATCAAAAGGCCCAACAAACTGACCAACCAACCTATACACCGCCATCTACCATCATATGGACAACCACTCTCTATCCCCCAACAAGGCAAAAAGAGTAGAGTTGGACTGATTTACATTACATACAATAGATGCCCATTCCTTAACTTTGATACAAATCACAACAAAAAAAGACTCAACATCCTGAGCAACTTTAGAGAAAATGCAGTTGTTTCTCTCCCCCCAAATCATCCACAATGTAGCATGAAGAATGAGCCACCAGATTGTATTATCTCCTTTTGTCGGCCAATGTCTTCTCATTTCAATGAGTATGTGGACATCACCATGCAGATGAATAGGGCCATGAGTTCTTACCGCCACCACTGTCCACACAATATGGGCATAGGAGCATCCCACAAAAATGTGATCGATATATTCCTCTTCCTTCCCACAAAGGACACAAATAGTTTGAATATCTGGAAGGAAGCGAAGTAGTCTATCTGTCATCGGGAGCCTACCAAGAGAGATTTTGTAGATGAGAACCTTCACCTTGAGCAGACTCTGTGGCCTCCAAATCTGAAGCTATAAACAATGACGAAGCCCACCATCCGAAATGATACTATATGCACATCTCACCGAAAAGCTCCCTCCCTCCCAATGCCACACCTATGAATCCATACTTTTATAGAGGGAAATGGAGGACAAACAAGAAAGTAGGTCCTCAAGCTCAAAGATCTTGGCTATCTCAGACTTCTCCTGAAAGTTGGTGCCCACACCCTACACCCTCCTACGTAGAGAAGAGTAAAAAACCTGGGAAACTAGAATGAGAGGAGTTGCTGCCACTTGGAAGAGGTCAGGAAAGTCCTCATAAAGAGGAATCTTACTACACCATCTGTCTCTCTAAAAAAGAGCCATGTCCCCCTTCCTAATGAGACCTTGGCACCCGAGAGGATAATGTTTCTGTAGGAAAAGATGTCCCACCACAAAGGAGAAATGCTGGTCTGCGGGGAAGGAGACAACTCTCAAACTCTGGAACTCTAAAATACCTCTTCTAATTGTAGTGGTCCACAAACCCTCCTCACCAACCCCTAACCTCCACAACCATTTAGAAAGCAAAGCCATGCTGAAGCCCTTGATATTTCCACACCACTCTGCTCCCTACTCTTGGCGACTCTTCCTCAAGCTACATCATGCCAGCTCCTACACCTATCTCCACTGCCATGTCAAAAAAATCTACAACGGATAGCTTCCAATCTCTTTGCCACCAGTTTCGAGATCCTGAACATGGAGATGAAGTTGGGAGGCTATCTAAGACTAAGGTATACAACACGCTCCCATAAGACAATGTCCTAGCCTTCCAGCCCGCCAATCTAGAATCCAACTTGTTAACAATGGATTTCTAGTTTGCCGATCTCAGAGTAGAGAGAAAAAGCGGAAGGCCCAGGTAAAGGATAGGGAAGATGCCCCTCTTACATAATAGTAGTCGCCTTCCACATTGTGTTCTCCTAGATGTTCACCCCAAGCAAGAGGCTCTTGTCAAAATTTACTTTCAGCCCAGTGACCTCCTCCAGGAGCTCAAGTAAAAATCTCAACAGGACATGCATGCAATCACCCTCAGCCAAGAATAAAATGCTATCATTAGCAAATTGCAAATGCGAAATAGCCGTACCACCTTTAGCTCCTTGAACACTTGCCAGAAGGCCAACTGCCGCTCTCACCCACATCTTGCTTAGAACATTGGCCACCAGAACAAAAGGCAAAGGGGAGAGAGGGTCACCTGCTTGAGGCCTCAGCCACCATAAAACCAGGCTAACAGTTTACCATTGATAGAATGACAGAAACAGTCGAGGAGTGTTGACACGGATTGATATTACTTAACATCATTTGATTTTGTTTGCTCATTCATTTTATTGTTCATGTATCCATTTCATTTGGGTATTCATTTATTTCACATGCTTGATTTGTGTATCGTGATTTGCGGGGCGTGCCAGTCTGTCTAACAGACAGAAGAAGAGTCCGCGCAATGCGGAGAAGGTATTTTTGGGTGTCCATGGAACGGACGGGTGTGGTGTCGGAACGACGGGTATGGTGTCCGAGGGACGGACGGGTATGGTGCCGTGGAACGGACGGGTTATGATGTCCGAGGAACGGACGGGTGCGCCGTATTTTATCTGAACTCCTTGAGCCGTTCTATACTCATAGCCGGTGATTGAGATAGCAGTGTGGACCTCTTGTCTCCATCGACCGGAGTCGATGTTACATTTACATCGAGTTAAGACTCTGGTGTTATTTAACACCAGTTTTAACCCGAATACCATTCATAGCAAAGGGGATGAGAAAATACACCCTTTTTAGAAAATCCTGGTCAATGTATCATTTTTCTTTTGGTTATTTTTGAAATACTTTTGCTTTGAGTGTTTCATTTTGAAAAGACTGCCCTTTTGTGGAGTCCGAGATATGACTTTTAAGAAGGGAACAGATATATTTTCCGTGACCCATTGGGGTCTCCCTCCTCTTTTTGAGAAAGATGTTGTTTGAAGGTTTATTTTGGAAAACCTGAGGATTATTATTGCAGACAGGCATATTACCCGTGCATTTGATTCTGAACTTGGGGGAAGTCGGGATTCAAAGTAGCATTCTGTATTAAGAGTTGCTACATTATTTTTTTATGGCGTGATATCTTTTACAACATCCTTTTTAAAATGAAGTCTGAATTGAGGCAGAAATTCCTTTCTCCTCGTCATTGTTTCATTCATCATCATTCATTTTTTTTTACTTGTATGAGTATGATTTTCGGAGAACGAGTATGCACATATCTCCATGGACGTTCTTGTCAACTTGAAGTTCCTTTCTGGAAACTGTCCATATGAACCAATTTGTGAGTATGCATCATGCTGCTCTTTGGAGTAACTGAGCACAGTTGGGTCCTGTCACACGTTCGGGTCCTGTCCCTTTTTCTTTGGATGGGTATATCAAACAATTTTCATAAATTTATTTTGGCAGAGTTTCTGCCTATGCCGGAATGCCCTCACGGGATTATATACATATGAACATGTACTTATATCCATGGTGTCCTCAGAGAATCTTTGTCCGGAGGTATTTTGCCCTTAAGAAAGTATGTGTGTATGATTATAAATTGCAGTTTACGCATATTTTCACCGGTATTTCTATTTGATGGAGTATCCGGAAAAGGTACTATCTGCATATGCAGAATCCTTTTTGAGAGGCATACGCATATAATTGCAAATTTATGATTATATAGACATGTGTCCGTAGGCGGAGACTCCATTGTGGCAGAGTTTCCTCTTGGAACACTGTATATGAATACAAAGTTTGTGATTATATGATATGTTTTAGAGGGAAAAACTCTGACATGGGCAGAGCTTCCTTTCAAGTAACACATGTATAGGCACAATTTGAATTTTATAGATAGTTCTTAGGCGGAATCTCCACTTGGGTAGAGTTTCCTCTAGGAAACATGATATAAAAATACAAATTTGTGATATACAAACATTTCTGGGCAGAATCTCCCTTGGGCAGAATCTCCTCTAAGAAACATATAAATATAAACACAGATTTGAAATTCATAGATATGTTCTTAGGTTGAATCTCCGCTGGGCAGAGTTTCCTCTAAGAAACATATATATAAAATACGAATCTGTGAATATATGAATATGTTCTCGAGCAGAATCTCCACTGGGCAGAGTCTCCTCTAAGAAACATATGCATATAGCACAAACACACTATCCGGAGAGTTTAAAACTCGATGGAGGTGGCATGAATTACAAAGGTATCTAAAATACCATATGTCCGGAATGGACGGTATTTAGAACCTATAGCCTGTGAGGCCGCGTGCCGCTATTGCGGACTTTTAGCCGATGGAGTTTGCCGATGCCGTATACGAACAACCTCTCAACACTCGGGGGAAGAAGATTGGTACCTTCACTCACACAAGAAATGAGGTTGAGAGAGAGGGGGACTTTGGAAATCAAAATTTTCTATTGTTTGGGATTTCACGGGAAGGGGGACAGCAATTTCTCAAAGGGGCTGTGGCATCTCTCGGGGGGGGGGGGGGGGGCTCGCCTCTCGAATGGGGGAAGGGGGGTGCCTTTTATAGGGGAAGGCACACCCTTACATTGTGTGGGAATGGGGGCCTCTAAACGATGGGGGGTTCATCGGTTAGAGGGAAAATTCCCTCTAACCGATGGGGGTGCCATCGGTTAGGGGGAGGGAACCCCTCTAACCGATGGTAGTACATCGCGTTAGGGGTTCTTCAGTTTTGTTCCTGTTTCTGTTTTTTTTTTTTAAGGGGATTCCCCTTAACCGATGGAGGTTCCATCGGTTAAGGGGAAATCCCCCTAACCGATGAAACCCATCGGTTAGAGGGGAAGACTCCCCTAACCGATGGAGGTTCCATCGGTTAAAGGGGAATTTCCCCTCAACCGATGGAACTCCCATCGGTTAGAGGGGAAGACTCCCCTAACGATGGCAGTCCCATCGGTTAGGGGACTCTCAGGGGAGGTCCCTCTAACAGATGGTAGTTCATCTGTTAGAAGGGAATCCCCTCTAACAGATGGTAGTACCATCTGTTAGAGGGTTTTGTCCCTCCAACCGATGGTATACCATCTGTTAGAGGGGTTTGTCCCTCCAACCGATGGTGCTATCGGTTGGGGGGAGAAAAACCCTTAACCGATGGTAGCCCCATCGGTTAAGGGAGGGGCATTTCTGGAAATGGGATTTAATGGGGATGGTGACACAAAAATTTTTTATGTCCACAAATGCCCCCTATGGGAAGTGCGCCGAAGCCGAGGGCGGAGGAGGACGTCCGTGCATTTTCGAATTATGCTTTGATCTTCATGACTTGATAATAAACTTGAATCAGAAAGTTGTAGCCACAGTTAACATGCTTCAGCACTTGTACTGTGAAGTCAAAACCTCGGGCAACGATCGACTTTGTCATGCTTCTTGTGCTGAGCGATCAGCTCCGCTTTCTTGGATTTACTCAGTACTGACTTTGGCCTCACCTGGGTCTTTGCCTTCTGGATTTCATCTCAGGGATTTTTTTTAGATGCCTTTCTGGCTTTGTTGTGGACTTGAATTGATTGAGGGCTCAATGGTGAGACTCGTCTTTCTTACTTTGCTCAACAACTTGATTTGAGAGATTTTTTTTTTTTTTTTTGACTTGTGATTCTGACTTGATTGCAGTTGATCTGATATCACTTTCTTGAGCTTGCCTTTTTGGCATTTGCTTGGATTGATTTGACAATCTTTTTCTTGAATCTTGTCTTTTCGGCTTTGTCGAGATATTTACATTGGCATTCGGCTACTGAGGTTGACCTTCTTGGTTTTGCTGCTATCTTTCTTTTTGTTTCTTACTTTATTCATTCATCATCATTTGTTTATTCATTTTTTTATTATTTATTTCTGTTTTGAATTCTCAACCATCCTTGCTCCGGAGGGTTGTTGTGGAGACATGGTGTGAAGCTCATTTGAATATTTTGTCTTCTTCCAAACCCAAGAGAGCTGGAAAAAGGAGGGTGGCGGATCCCACCACATCTGGCGGTGACTTTCTTTCCTTTCTTTTCTTCTCTCATCATGTCATTCATGACTTTCTTCTTGATTCACCATTATCCTTTTTTCCCTTTTCGACTTATTTACCTCAGATGACGAGACATGTGAGGAAAGGTGCGGTCCGATTGCTTCGGGCGGCAATGCCTCTTTACCTGGAGGTTCTTCTCTCCTTTGTGAAGTGGAGCGTAAGAATTTCTTACGGGCATTTTGATTTTATGCCTGAGATGAACCATCGTCTGACTGTCTGTTTTTGAGATAGCCGTGACGGATGACGGTGCCTTCGCATTTGTTGTGAGAGTCTCGACGGAACAGTATTCTTTTGCTCCTGTCGGGGCTTATATCCCAATGCCTGCCAAGGAATATTCTGCCATGGAATCAACTCCTGCAGGTGACTTCCTTACTGAGCTCATATACAGTCTTAAAGATGATGTTTTCTTTTCTGATTTGACTTTCCTTCCTTGTATCCAGGTGACCAGATCTTCTGTGATCAACTCTTCTCTGGGGGATGATGGATTCATATTCTGTATCTGTGGCTAATCCTCTCTTTCCACTTTTGGGGAGGTGCAGGGAGCCATTTTTAGAGTTTCAAGCTTATTCTGCCTTTCAAGTAGGCGATGCTGCGAGTGACGATGGGTTGTTGAGCATGGTTGTCGGGAAGGAGAACATTGCCAGCTGGAACGCGAGCTTGATGAAGAGAGGTCTTCTTTGAATCAAGAGGCCAAAGATGAGGCCAAAGATTCTGAAGAGAAACTGCCTATGTAAGAGACGGAAAGAACCTCGCTAGTTGACAACCTTCAAAGCCAAGGCAGTTGAACGGCTGAAGAGGAAAAGCCTTCCTGCCTTGCTTTTCAGTATAACATTACATGCCGAGCTCATTGTCTTGCTTTTTTTCTTTGTTGACCTTTACATAGCAATCGCCACTCTTTGTATATTTGTATAGAGAGTGACTTGTGACTTTGGAAATACAAGGTGAAGGATAATGAAGATCCTTCTTTTTCATTTCCTCCATCCTTTTTTTCTTTTCTTTTTCTTTCTCCCCTTTTTTACATTACAATCCCAGTGCCCTCTCGGGTTCACTAAGACTGGCCCCCTTTAGCTTTTTCCAACGTGTCCTTTCGGGTTTTCACGTTGAGGGGTTACCCATTTTTGCCTGAAGCGCCTTTTCAGGTTTTCACCTCAGCGGATTTTTTGATCTTTTTACCCTCAGCATACAGTGAGCGTATACTTAAGTCCATCGGGGTATCTCTATTTTACCCCCTTTTTTTTTTTTTTTTGACTTGACTGTTGAGGACTCGACTGACTTGGATAATTGAATGGCTAAGGGTTTGGTTGTAGAATGAGTGGTGTATTCGGATGTGGTTGAGATTTGAATTGGCCAATGACTGGAAATTCGGATTTGGGATTTGAATTTGGAATTTGGATTTGGATGCGGATTTGGGTTTGGGTATGAGTAAGTTGGGTGACTTGAGTCACCTTTGTGGTATTTTGGATTTGGATTGAATATGGATATGAGATTTGGGTATGATTTGGCCCTGGACTTGGTTTTGAATGGGCTCTGGAATGGCATTCATTGTTTGGCTTTGGAATTTGAACTTCGCCCCTTCTTGATGGCTTTGTGCCGGGAGAAGAGATTTGCAATTGGATTCGAATGGCTGGAGAGGAAGAAGCCTTCCTGCATTTGCTTCACAGCACAATATTTACATATTGGGCTTGTTGCCTTAATCTCCTTTCTCTTTTGCATGTGGTATCTGTCACCCTTTGTAAGTTTGTGATGTGGTGACTTATAGCTTTGTGAATGTATGAATGAAGGACTGAGGAATCTCCTTTTCATTTTTTTTTCTCTTTTTTTTTCACATTACCAGCCTTAGCGCCTTTCGGGTTTTCACCAAGACTGGCCCCCTTTAGCTTTTTCCAACGCGTCTTTTCGGGTTTTCACGTTGAGGGGTTGCCCATTTTTGCCTGAAGCACCCTTTTGGGTTTTCACCTCAGCCGGATATTTTGATCTTTTTCCTCAAGCATACAGTGAATTGTATACTTGAGTCCATCGGGGTATCTCTATTTTTAACCCTTTTCTTTCTTTCTTTCTCTTTTCTTTCTTTTTTTTTTTGACCTGACTGGTGAGTACTTGACTGGTTTGGGTAGTTGAATGGATGGTGGTCTGATTGTGGATGGGTGGTGACATGGATGGGGAAGGGTGGTGACGTGGCTGCAGAATGGGTGGTGACTTACTTTTGTGGTATTTTGATTTGAGTTTGAATATGGTATGAGATTTGGGTTTACTTTAGTTTCAAGCTTAATTTTGGATATTGATACAGACTTTGGCATGGAGTTTTAGGTTTGGATTTATGGTTTTGGGTTTGAATTCCGCCCATCCTTGATGACTTAGGGTCGGGATAAGGGATTTACATTTGGATTTGAATTGAGTTGAGATGGGTTTGTTTTTGGTTTGGATATGGACATGTCAGTTTATCTTTGTGATATTCTGGATGGGATATGAGATTATGATTTTGCCTTTGGATTTTGGATGTAGGATTTAAGTTGATTTGATTCTGGACTTGATTTTGGTTTTGATTTGGTTTTGGTTTTAGTTTGATTTTGATTTTGACTTGGTTTAGATTTTGGTTTTGATTTAGCTACCTGGTGGCTTATGGCTATGGCTAAGATATGGAATTTCGGGCTTCTATTTGGTTCAGCCTACCTTGATGGTTTGTGGCTATATTTGGTATTCTGGGTTTGATTTATTTTGGCATTTATAGTTGGTGCATGTGGTTTGGATCAAATCTGGATATGATCTGCCTTGATGGTTTGCTGACTATGAATTTGGATTGTATTTGAATATGAGTTGCCTTGATGGCCTTAGGATATGAACTTGGAATTTAAACTTGATATCACCTACCATGGTGGTTTGCTGGTGGGACTTTGGGTTTTGATTGGCTTTGGATTGACTTAATGGCTAGTATGATATAGCCTTGTGATTTGCTGGCTATGATTTTGGATTGGATTTGGTATAGGCTGCCTTGATGGCTTTTGGCTGGATTGGAATTTAGATTTGATATAACCTACATTTTTGTTTGCTGGCTATGTTTTGGGATTTGAATTTCAGATATAGCCTGCCTGGTGGCTTGCTGGCTACATTTTGGATTGAATTTTAGATATGGCCTGCCTTGATGGCTGCTGACTATGAATTTGGATTTGATTTCAGATATAGTCTGCCTTGGTGGCTTGCTGGCTATATTGGGATTTGAATTTCAGATATAGCCTGCCTTGGTGGCTTGCTGGCTATAATTGGATTGGATTTCGGATATGGCCTGCTTGGTGGCTTGCTGACTATATTTGGATTGAATATGATGGTGCCTACCTTTGTGGTTTGCTGGCTATGGTTTGGGATATGGCCTACCTTGATGGTTTTCTGGCCATGGATTTAGAATTTGAATTTGGCATAGCCTACCTTTGTGGTTTGTGGGCTATGGTTTTGACATAGCCTACCTTTGTGGTTTGTTAGCTATGGTCATGGTTTTGATTTTACATAGCCTACCTTTGTGGTTTGTTAGCTATGGTTGTGACATTTGGATTTGACATAGCCTACCTTTGTGGTTTGTTGGCTATGGTCATGGTTTTGATTTTGGGTTGAAATAGCCTACCTTTGTGGTTTGTTGCTATAGTTTTGGATTGAATTTGATGAAGAGTGGGATATGCAGGATGGAGTATTTTGGCTTCATGCTCCTACAGGGATTTGCAGGATTGTATGATGGACAGATGGGTATTTGATTCTTTTGCCTCCATTCATGGTAAGCTTTACTTTAGAATGGATCCTCAAAGAGGGCATCTTTCATTCCTTTCCGGCTTTATGCCTATCTGGGTGATTAGATTTTGGTTTGATGATTGGCCGAGGAACTCATGTTCTGGGGCATGGTATAGTTTCAGGTGGTTGAGTGGAGGAAAGGGCACAGTACCTTATGGTGCACCAGCTATAGGTACCTTCATATGCCAAAGTGACGATGTATGGGCCGAGCCAAAGGGTTGCAATTTACCGCACGACTTTTTTTTTTGCCATTGCTTCTCTGCATTTGACTATGACGAGGTTCCTGCTTGAATGCTCTTGGTCTTGTCAATTTTGTCAAAAGCGCAGACCATTCTGACTTGATATACTTGGAGGGATTTATATGCTTCGAGTCGAATCCTTCCAGGTTGGAGAGCTCCTCAAGTCTTCTTTCCATTTGATCTTGCTCTTGACTTTGAAATTCATTTTGGATTGCCACCCGATAGGATGCCATTTCAATCTATAGGAATCATTACTTCAGCTCCATATACCAAAGAGAAGGGCAAACATCTGGTAGGGGTATTATATACCGTTTAGTAAGCCCATAAAACTTCATGGATTTTCCTCCCCTTCCCGCTTTCTATTGCCGACTATTTTGGTAAGCAGCTTGCAGAGGGTTTTGTTGAAGGCTTCTGCCAATCCATTTGCTTGTGGATTATATACTGAAGAAAAGTCCTCCAATTAATATGAAATTCGGCTGCTAAAAGCATATATTGTTTATTGCGGAATTATGAATCATTATCGGATAGATTATGTGAGGAGTTCCAAATCTGTATATTATGTTTTGCTTGACAAATTTGGCGACCAATTCTTCGGTTACCTTCCTCAATGGGATAGCTTAACCCACCGAGAGAAATAATCTATAGCAGCCAATATGAATTTGTGGCTTGAGATAGGGGAGAATGG
The DNA here is from genome assembly GCA_014218235.1 of Colocasia esculenta. NCBI lineage: Eukaryota > Viridiplantae > Streptophyta > Magnoliopsida > Alismatales > Araceae > Colocasia > Colocasia esculenta. The sequence continues at coordinate 142,936,347 of CM024757.1, forward strand.
TCCCACAATATCCATCCCCCATTCGGCAAAGGGCCAGGTTGGTGCTGTGGGATGTAACATATTGGTGATTTCCTCGGTACAGGGCCAAATGCTTGACATGATGACATGTATGGGCATATTGCATGTAGTTCCAGTAGAAGCCTTTTAGCTTGATACTGACTTTCATTTTCTCTCCTGCCTGGTGTGCTCCACACAGTCCGGAGTGAACTTCTTTTATCATGGTTTTGGCTTCTTTGAAAGATAGGTATCTGAGGAGGACTGGCCCTTTCTTTTCATGGACCAGCCTATATAGTTGTTCTGCTATTATTGATATGAGGTGGCCTGCGTAAGAGCTGAATTTTCTGTGCTGATCAGGTGGCAACCAACCTTCTTGATTTTGATGAGCGGCTTGCGCCAATCTTCAGATTCATTGTTGCATCTAGCTCTGTATTATATACTTCCTCAACTGATATTAGACTCAGGTCAAGGATACTGGGCATGAGTCTTCTGTGACGGACACTTATGTCCAATTCCCTTCGGGAGGCAATTTTATGGTAGAAGCCAGTTTGGCTAGAGCATCAGCCTGAGAATTTTCATTTTCGGCACAGGGATATGTTGAAGAAGTTGAATTTTTCTTTGAGCTTCATAACTGTGGTATAGTATGGAAGCGATTGTGGTTTTCGGACTTTATACTGGCCCAATACCTGTCGAATGACCAGTTGCGAGTCACCATAAACTTGTATACTTTTGACCCCTATTTCGAGAGCCCGGAGCCCAATATTAGAGCTTCATATTCAGCTTCATTATTTGTGAGCGGCTTCATGAGAACACAAGAGTTATATAATATCCTTCTCGAGAGGTGACCAGGACAATACTGCTCCAGTAGAGGGGCTGGTAGAGCCATCTGTATAGTGGAGAGTTCGAGAAGCTCTTATCAAAATATAATTCCCAAGAGGGTAGCTCAATTGTGACAACCTCTTCGAGAATTGAATTTTCACTTGCAGAGAAAGAGTTTCTTCTTCTGGGAGGTTTATAGAAAAAGGGGATCTTCTGGCACTAGATGTGCGGCCAAAATTCGGCCAAGCCTTGCCCTTTGATTGCCTTTGTAGGATGTATGTGACATCCACTCCATAAGGAGCAGAGCCCATTTCGCGAGTCTTCCTGACAATATGGGTGCCTTAACAGATTTGATTGGATCTTACTTGGAGATGAATTTAATTTCATGAGCCAGAAGATAATGCCTCAATTTCTTACGGCAAATATCAGTGCTAGGCACACTTTTTCCATTGGAGCATATCGGAGTTCTGGATCAATCAGCTTTCTGCTGAGATAATATAAAGCTTGCTCTTTATCTTCTTCATTGTTTGTGCCAATAGAGCTCCCAGAGAACATCCATAGCTGAAATATAGAGTATAAGATGCTTTCCAGCGATAGGTGCCCCCAGCTGGTGGAGCGAGAAGGTATTCCTGACCTGCTTGAAGGCATTTGGATTCTTGATCCCAGATGAAGGGAGCATTCTTCTTCATTAGTTTGCTGAACGGCATGCATCTCTGAAAGATTTGAGATAAAATGTCTAATATAGGCTAGCTTCCCTTGAAATGACCTTAGATCGGTCAGATTTTGAGGAGGTGGTGATTGCTAGATCGCCTTGATTCTGTCGGGGTCTATTTCCATTCCCCGATATTTGACGACGAATGTTTTTTCAATCGTCGAACACTTTGATCTTGCCTTGGAGAGTAAATTTGCATGCAACTGGGAGGTGGAGGAGTACTCCCTTATGTGGTCAGCTTTAGTTGACACTCTGCCGCTCGGGCGAAATTACTTTGCTTTGAGAATTCTTGCAAGTGATTTGGCAAACCTTTGTTACCACAAAAGGATCGTCAGCCTACGTCTTCATCTGAGCATTTAATTTGCTTACCCTTCCCTTTAGACGGGAAGGGGTTGAGGGATTGCCTCCAAGATATAAAATAGAGCAGTCAAGTTGCATTCATCTTCCCGAAACGGGGCTTAATGACAAAGACTGTATACTGCTTCCCTTCTTTTGCATACTTGATGCATTGATGGGGTTCGATGGATGACCCAAAATTTTTATAGCCAAGGTCTTCCAAGTATATTCTGTATGTTGTATCAGCATCAGAATATAGAAGGCTACCTTGGTGGTGAAGCTTCTAAGAATTAAGTTGACAGTGACTCTTCCAATGGCTCTCCTGAATTTTGGTTTAGAACCAGTGGCTTGTACATCTTTTACCTGTTGCACATGAGCATGAGATGTAGAGATTCAAGGGCTTATAAGGCATTATATTGATAGATGCCCCCAGATCGGCCAGGATCTGACTCAATTTGTTGCCATTGACTTGTCCCTTCATATATATATAAAGGTCGATTGTGACATAGTAGCATTCCTTTATCTGTGAAGGTGACATCTGCTGCTAGTGCTTCATATATTTGAGCTTGGAAATCAGCCATATGAGCTTCATATATTTCTGTTTCTTGGAGTATTTTGACTAGAGTTTCACTCAAGTCCTTACTCCAAGCAATTGCCTTCTAGACAATAAGGTTGACGGGGAGTGATTTGAGTTGCTGAAGAATTTTGTCATCAGTCTTGGCACGTGTCTGATCCGATGAGGGAGATCCCTCAATCAAGGATTCAGATGGCTTCTTTGGCTTGACAGATTTCTTTTGAGAGATAGGAATCAACAGCCTTCCATTTGAAGAGGGAGGAGCGTTGTTCGGCTCATTTGATGAGGCATGGGACTTTGGCTCTTTTCTTTTATATGAGAAGGCATATTGGGCAGTTCTTATCTTCAATTGAGGGATTGAAGACATAAGATTCTACCTGTATTTCATCTTCAGGCAGAGGCTTTGATTCTTTGCCATGAAAAAGTATGACTTTGCTTGATTTTGTAATGTCAGGCTTCTCGGAAGTGGTAGCTGCAACTTTTGCTCTTTACCACGCACTTTCTTGTGATGATGATTATTTACCGGCCAGTGCTGGCATGTCGCATGATCGTGCCGAGAGATGATGCTTCTCCTTATCTAGAGTTTTCTTCCTGTAATTGATAGAGCCAGTCCCCGAGCCAGATTTTTCATTCTAGCTCATCCCATAGGTATATTGACCGAGGGTAGCTTTATCAGAAGACCTAGAAGGAGTATATTCTTTCAAATAAGCCCTAAGTCCTAGGCCCCAAAGTCCTAAGCCTTTTTGAAATCATTTTAAAAATTAGAAATGATGCTCCCCCTTTTCTGGAGAGTTTTTTTTTTTTAACTGATATCTGAGGTACCTCAGCAGCAGCATCACGCTACATTTGTTCTTTTTCTTTTTCATTCTTCTTTTATTATTATTATTATTATTCTTTGTTGTTTGTTTGTTTGTTTGTTGTTGTTTTTTTGTTTTTGTTTTGTTTTGTTTATATATGTATATATTTTTATTTCATACCTGAGGAGCTTTAAGTGAGCTTATGACTTTCTGCTCTGAAGCTGATTTGGAGATGCTTCTCTTGTTGGAGCCGCCTCTTACTGTTGAGTTGTTGACTCTTTTGGAACTGGCTGATTTTGAGGGCCGACAGTGACCCATTCTCAAAGGTTGCATTAATTGCTTCTTGAATAATTGAAGATGGGAGTTGGTGATAATGATCCACGAACTCCTCTGCTTGCTGGGAGATTGGCTTTGTCGCAACTTCTTTTGATATTCTAATTCTGTATTGAAAAAGATCAATTTTAAATTGCTCCATTTCGGCTTTGACTTTGTATCGTCCATAGCCCAGGGGATGATGATAATATTCACATATCTTTGGATATAGAGCCTAGGATTCTGGACTTGAACCATAGGCTCGTTGTGACACTTATTTGTTGGCGCCAAAGAATTCCCATATTGATCAATTTTTCCTTCCCAGATATGAGTTTCGACCAAATCATGGAGATCCAGACAATAGTCATACATCTCCTTTCACTCTGAAAGATATATGATGCTGGTTCAAGTATGGAAACCAGACTTTGTCTTCTGAGATTGTCAAGTATAAACTTGGTGCTCTTTGTTGCAATGAGAAGCTTATTGTAGAGACGCACATTTGTATACGATTGACTGGATAAATATGGATTTGAATGCTCCCCCACTGATGACCGAGGAAGACCAAAGATGATGATGCACTAATGACATTCACCTAATAGGATCCAAGATTGGCTGGTCCATTTGGTGTTGTTGAGTATGAGGCTGGTTGACCCGATGAATACCCAGGTCATTAGCTTTTGAACATCATTTTTGAATCTTATGCAATCTTTGATACTATGACCCATCATTTGATGATACGGCAGTAATGGCTAATATTTTTGCCGGAGCTCGGTAATCCATCAATCCGGATGAAGCATAGCCGGAAAAGTGAGTAAGTGAGATGTCGAGGGAAAGAATATAACCTTGCCGGTCGACAGAGTTGAAGGATCTTCGGATAGCCACCCAATTGAGTCTGCATATGGCGACATAGGAGGCGTTCTGAATATATTTGAGTATGCATAAGAGTATATTTCCTTTAGACTTTCCTCATCATTCTATGTGGATCATGTCTTGATCTTGGTAGAGAATGAGCTCCTGAATTTATCTGAGAGGATTACATAATGACCGTCCTCGGATGATTTGAATTTGTTGGAAGTCTCGTCATATAAATGACATTGACAGATTGCTCTGGTTGATCCCAAGCATGAAGTTGAGGAGGGTCAGCCAGAGCATTTTGCATAGATATGAGGCCTTGAATGATCTTCTGGGCCTCATTTTTGAAGATGTAGCAATCTTCAATTGCATGCCCCACCATACGGTGATACGGGCAAATTAAGCTGATTGATTTGCTGACATCTGCTGCTTCTTTGGTTTTGGTAGTGATATTAACTGATTATCGAGGCAGAGATCAAAGAGCCTCTTAATATGCTTCTTATTTTTTGAAAGAATAAGGAGTCTTCATGCGCCCCATCAATGATGGCAGTGGAGCTTTAGCTTCTGATTTCTTCTTTGGGGCAGGAGAGATTGTTGCCCCCATTTGCTTCATCATCAGGTGAGGAGTCAATGATGTTGACTTCTTTTGCTAACTTATTGCGCTCTTTGGGGAGCTTGCCTTTATGAGATGTATGTGTCATTTGCTCGGCTAGAAACATCTCAATGTCTGCCACTATGGAATTCAATTGATCGAAGCTCTTGATATTTGCTCCCAAGAGTCTCTCATTGATTGTTGATATGAGGCCTTTTGGCAGATAGGGATTGTATCTTCTTGAACAGGAGGGTTATTGCATTTCATGCTAAACTCTCTCCATCCCTTGATGAAGTGGATTGCCGACTCCCTTTTCTTCTGTTTGAGGGAAGATAATTTGGCAAGAGGATACCTTCCATTCAGCCGTTTGGAAATGGCCCATGAATTTCTTTTGCATATCTGCCCGATCGGTTAACTGAGTTGGGCTTGAATTTTGAATACCATTGAAATGCGACTTCAATCAAGGAAGTTGCAAAATATCTGAGGAGATAAGATTTGCCGATGGCGAGCTTGCCCAAGGCAATAACATAATGTGCCACATTTTCCAGTGGTGACCCATACCTATTAAACTTTGATAGTTTTGGGACTTTAGGGCATGTTTCTAGTAGCTTCTTGAATTGATGATGTACTGGATATGGGACAGAATATAAATCTGCCACCTGAATACCTTCGCGCTCTGCTGAGCGAACATATCTTGAATAATCTTCAGTATCTCATGCCTTTGTATGGCAACACCTTGAGGGGTCATAATATTGGACGGATCAATGATGTCTTGAACCGTAGTTTGAGGAAGAAGACCAGTCGTAGAAGCTGCCAGATAATTTGTCGGGGCAGCCCCATCTGGATGTTGATTTTGTTGATTTTGAGCAGAGACTGGCTCCACAGAATGGGGAGGCTTGTAGTTACCAGTTGCCTCATTTCATTTAGAAGCACAGCCATTTGAGATTGACATTGCTGCATCACTTGATATTTGTCGTCATCTGACATAGCCTGGAAATTTTCCTTTGTCGGCAAGTCGATGACGGGATTGATGTTGAAGTGAAGTTGAGGCCCACCTTCTTCGACTTGAATATTGTTTCTTCGAAGAAGGGGATTTGAATTCCCTCATGTTAAATATCAATACGAGGGAGAACTTGACCAGGTGCTTCAGCTTGTCCGCCGGGCTGGCGGTTTCTTCCGGCAAATTACCTGATGGCTTCAGCAGGATTGAAGTGGCTTCAGCGATTTATTCAGCTGGTTTGCCAGAGTCATTCCCGGCGGCATAGCATGAGAAGATTGTAAGCTTGGGTTTTTCCTTAGCTGCCCAAGTAACACGTCGTCTTTTTGACGGACGGGTACTGGCGTTAGGAATTGCCCCCAGCCCATCAAATATTGAAACTCGCCGTATACGGTTGAAGGCCGATATGCGAGATTTGAATTACTGAGTTGGATTTTTTTTGACTATTCGGGTATTCTCCGAGCCTTGAGAAGTATAGATTGACTTTTGTATATTTCTTTTTCTTTTTACCCATGATGGTGCTTGAGCTCAATATGTTGAAGGGAAGCATATTGGCGTTGCTTCTCTTACTAAACACCTTGATATATTTGCTTGAGTCTTCTTGAGTTTATGGGCTTCCTTCTTTTTTTTTTTGGGAACCCAGATTTGTTTGAACCTGGGAGAGTGCTGGGTCTTTTGCTTGACATCGGCTTCCTTCTTGGATCTCCTGATTCTCCTTGAAACCGCCGCAAAACTGAGAAGCGGTTTGAGTTGGGATTGTAGGAACATACCTATCCCGCAGGGTGATAGGTTGGCTTCCGTCGAGCCGTACCTGCAGACCTTTGATCATGATGGATTTGCCGGATCTTGAGGTGGCAGCTGATAGCCTTTTACTTTTATGATTTTGTTTTGTCCTTGTTGTAGAGACAGAAAGTATGATTTTGAAGGAAATTGTCTGGACTGAAAAAGTCCAGATTTGGGTTGACTTAGTCTGCTAAATGGCTACCCCTTCCTTTTTTTTTTGGGGTCAAAGATATGGTATGAAAATTTGGTTGAGCCTACCATTGAGGTTTGGTGGCTACGATTTTGGAATTTCAATTTGGATTTTGGTTTCGGATTCAGCCTACCCTGACGGTTTGTGGCTATATTGATGCTTGGTTTTAATATATTTTGGGATTGCATATGGTTTGGAATTTGAATTTGAGATTGGATATGACCGGCCTTGATGGCTTTTGGTCATGAACTTGAGTTTGGATATGGTTTTGAATTTGGATTGGACATGACCTGCCTTGATGGCTTGCTGGTCATGAGCTTGAGTTTGGATATGGTTTTGAATTGGATTGGACATGACCTGCCTTGATGGCTTGTGGTCATGAGCTTGAGTTTGGATATGGTTTTGAATTTGGATTGGGCATGACCTGTCTTGATGGCTGCTGGTCATGAGCTTGAGTTTGGATATGGTTTTGAATTTGGATTGGGCATGACCTGCCTTGATGCTCATAGCCAATAAATGTTGTTGCCAGAGTTAGGCTGATCCCCTTTATTAGTATACCTTTGGAGAGCATTCGGATGCCCCCTGCTGATAATAACGGGACGAGCTTTGGCTTGTCACAGCTCTCGTGGATCTTCCTTGTTAACTTGTTGGAGAGAGGCTTTTGAGCAGCATCTTTCATAGGCCGGAAGGGATCGACAATTGTTGGAAAAATCCCAAATATGATCGGAGTCGCCTGGTAACCGAACCTGGCATGATTGTTGATGGCGAGTGGTCCATAAGTGACGGCCATCTTCAACAGTTATGATTTGCCTTTTGTTTGTACCTTCAAGGGAAAATATCAGTATTAGGACTTTCATGAAAAATTACGTATGTCTCATCCTGCTATGAATGGTGAGAAGAAGTCCCACGGGCGTGCCAGCTGTTGACACGGGATTTATCACTTTAACATATCATTTGATTTTGTTTGCTCATTTCATTTATCTGGTTCATGTATCCATTTCATTTGGGTATCATTTATTTCACATGCTTTGATTGTGTATCGTGATTTGCGGGGCGTGCCAGTCTGTAACAGACAGAAGAAAGAGTCGCGCAATGCGGAGAGAGGTATTTTGGGTGTCCATGGAACGGACGGGTGTGGTGTCCGTGAACGGACGGGTATGGTGTCCGAGGGACGGACGGGTATGGTGCCCGTGGACGGACGGGTATGATGTCCGAGGAACGGACGGGTGCGCCGTATTTTAATCTGAACTCCTTGAGTCCAGTATCTATACTCATCAGGTGATTAAGGTAGCATGTGCTGGACCTCTGTCTCCATCGACCGGAGTCGATGTTACATTTACATCGAGTTAAGACTCTGGGTTATTTAACACCAGTTTTAACCCGAATACCATTCATAGCAAAGGGGATGAGAAAATACACACTTTTTAGAAAATCCTGGTCATGATGTATCATTTTTTTTGTATTTTTGAAATACTTTTGTTTGAGTGTTTCATTTTGAAAAGATGCCCTTTGTGGAGTCCGAGATATGACTTTTAAGAAGGGAACAGATATATTTCCGTGAACCCATTTGGGGTCTCCCTCCTCTCCTTTTTTGAGAAGATGTGTTTGAAGGTTTATTTGGAAAAACTGAGGATTATTATTGCAGACAGGCATATACCCGTGCATTTGATTCTGAACTTGGGGGAAGTCGTGATTCAAAGTAGCATTTCTGTATTAGAAGAGTTGCTACATTAATTTTTTTATGGCGTGATATTCTTTTACAACATCCTTCTTTTAAATGAAGTCTGAATTGAGGAAGAATTCCTTTCTCTTTATTGTTCATTCATTATTCATCATTCATTTTTTTTTACTTGTATGAGTATGATTTTCGGAGAACGTATGCAATATCTCCATGGACGTTCTTGTCAACTTGAAGTTCCTTTCTGGAAACTGTCCATATGAACACAATTCTTGTGAGTATGCATTCATGCTGCTCTTTGGAGTAACTGAGCACAATTCGGGTCCTGTCACAGTTCGGGTCCTGTCCCCTTTTTCTTTGGATGTGTGTATATCAACACAATTTTCATAAATTTATTTTGGCAGAGTTTCTGCCTATGCGGAATGCCCTCACGGAGATATATTCATATGAACATGTACTTATATCCATGTGTCCTCAGAGAATCTTTGTCCGGAGATTTTGCCCTTAAGAAAGTATGTGTGTATGATTATAAATTTGCAGTTTACGCATATTTTCTCACCGGTATTTTATTTGAATGGAGTATCCGGCAAAAGGTACTATCTGCATATGCAGAATCCTTTTTGAGAGGCATACGCATATAATTGCAAATTTATGATTATATAGACATGTCCGTAGGCGGAGACTCCATTTGGGCAGAGTTTCCTCTTGGGAACACATGTATATGAATACAAAGTTTGTGATTATATTGATATGTTTTTAGAGGGAAAACTCTGACATGGGCAGAGCTTCCTTTCAAGTAACACATGTGTATAGGCACAAATTTGAATTTTATAGATATGTTCTTAGGCGGAATCTCCACTTGGGCAGAGTTTCTCTAGGAAACATGCATATAAAAATACAAATTTGTGAATATACAAACATGTTCTTGGGCAGAATCTCCCTTTGGGCAGAATCTCCTCTAAGAAACATATAAATATAAACACAGATTTGAAATTCATAGATATGTTCTAGGTTGAATCTCCGCTTGGGCAGAGTTTCCTCTAAGAAACATATATATAAAAATACGAATCTGTGAATATATGAATATGTTCTCGAGCAGAATCTCCACTTGGGCAGAGTCTCCTCTAAGAAACATATGCATATAGCACAAACACACCATCCCGGAGAGTTTAAAACTCGATGGGAGGTGGCATGAATTACAAAGGTATCTAAAATACCATATGTCCGGATGGACGGTATTTAGAACCTATAGCCTGTGAGGGCCGGTGCCGCTATTGCGGACTTTTAGCGATGGAGTTTGCCGATGCCGTATACGAACAACCTCTCAACACTCGGGGGAAGAAGATTTGGTACCTTCACTCACACAAGAAATGAGGTTGAGAGAGAGGGGACTTTGGAAATCAAAATTTTCTATTGTTTGGGATTTCACGGGAAGGGGGACAGCAATTTCTCAAAGGGGCTGTGGCATCTCCGGGGGGGGGGGCTCGCTCTCGAATGGGGGAATGGGGGTGCCTTTTATAGGGGAAGGCACCCCTTACATTGTGTGGGAATGGGGGCCTCTAACCGATGGGGGGTCCATCGGTTAGAGGGAAAATTCCCTCTAACCGATGGGGGTACCATCGGTTAGAGGGTTAAAGCCCCTCTAACCGATGGGGGTGCCATCGGTTAGGGGGAGGGAACCCCTCTAACGATGGTAGTACCATCGGTTAGGGGTTCTTCAGTTTGTTCCTGTTTCTGTTTTTTTTTTTTAAAGGGGATTCCCCTTAACCGATGGAGGTTCCATCGGTTAAAGGGGAAATCCCCCCTAACCGATGGAACACCCATCGGTTAGAGGGGAAGACTCCCCTAACCGATGGAGGTTCCATCGGTAAAGGGGAATTTCCCCTCAACCGATGGAACTCCATCGGTTAGAGGGGAAGACTCCCCTAACCGATGGCAGTCCCATCGGTTAGGGGACTCTCAAGGGGAGGTCCCTCTAACAGATGGTAGTTCCATCTGTTAGAGGGGAATTCCCATTTTGTCCCTCCAACCGATGGTGCTACCATCGGTTGGGGGAGAAAACCCCTTAACTGATGGTAGCCCCATCGGTTAAGGGAGGGGCATTTCTGGAAATGGGGATTTTAATGGGGATGGTGACACAAAAAATTTTTTATGTCCACAAGGAGACACAAGCCCTGATCCATTTGATCCACCTATTTTTGAAGCCCATCCTCTCCAACACATGTAGCAAGCAAAGCCAGTTGACCCTGTCGTATGCCTTCTTAAAATCAACTTCAAGACTAAGCCCTTCCCCCTGTACTGCTTTAAGCAAATAAACATTCATGAGCCACCAGAAAATTATCAAGGATGTGCTTGCCTTTGATAAAAGCACCCTAGACTTGATCCACCAGCTAATCCATCACAGAAACCAACCTAGAAGCTAGCACCTTGGCAAGGATCTTGTAACTGCCATTCAATAAACTAATAGGTCAAAAATTAGAAAACTCAATGCCATCTTTTTTCTTAGGAATAAGCACAATATGGGTCTTATTAATTCCCCCAAGTAGGCCCTCCCCTCCTGAAACTCCTTAGCAGTAGCAACCAAGTCCCCTTTAACAATGTGCCAACATTTTTGAAAAAATGCCACTGGAAAACCATCAAGTCCCGATGCCTTATCCCTAGCCAATGAACAAATAGCCATGCGAACCTTCTCCTCAGAACAAATTTGGTCCAAAATCACACTATCCTTTACGGGCAATTGCTGTAGGAGTCCCTCTCTAGCCTCGACCTATAACAATCCTCATTAGTAAATAGCCTGAGGTAGAAGTCTCTCGCCTACCCTTTAATGTCCTTCTCTTGAGCCAGAATAGAGTCTCCTACTCTAATGCATGAGATGGCATTGACCCTTCTTCTGCCAGAAGCAACTCTCTGAAAGTATGTTGTGTTATTGCCTTTTTGACCCATTGTCTCTAGACCTCTCTTTCTAGTAAATTCCTTCTTGCAAAGGATGTCCTCATACTGTTCCTTAAGAGAATCACGATCAGCCCTATGTTCCTTATCCAGGAGTCATGCCTCCTTTAAGCTATCCAAACCATCAGTTTAATGCAACATTCTGAGCTTTACTTCTCTTCCCAGAAGGGACTTACCCGCCCTACCACATCTTCAACACGTGAGCAGTATGTCTCAATCTCCTCAGCAAGGTACCCATGGCTGAAGGTCTTTATTGACACCAAAATTAACAAAAAGAAAAAATCTCCCCCAAATTGCCCCACAAACACCCCCCAGGGGGGGTTTCTGCAGAGCGCACCCCTCACAGGGGGGTTTTGCTGCCCAACAAACCCCCATGTGGGGGTTTCTGCGCACAGAACCCCCCACGGGGGGGTTTCTGCAGAGCGCACCCCCCAAAGGGAGGTTTTGGTGCCCAGCAGACCCCCCACAGGGGGGTTACTGCGCACAGAACCCCCCACGGAGGGGTTTCTGCAGAGCGCACCCCCCACAGGGGGGTTTTGGCGCCCAGCAGACCCCCCCACGGGGTGGTTTCTGCGCACAGAATCTCCCACGAGGGGAGGGGGGGTTTCTGCAGAGCGCACCCCCCACAGGGGGGTTTTTGATGCCCAGCAGACCCCCCACGGGGTGGTTTCTGCGCACAGAACCCCCGGGGGTTTTTGCGGAGCACATCCCCCACAAGGGGGTTTTGGCGCCCAACAGACTCCTACGGGGGTTTCTGCAGAGCACCCCCCCCCCCCCACGGGGGGGGGGGGGGTTTCGCGCCAAGCGGCCGAAGATGGCCGTGGGACCCCTCCCTTGGCCCCCTACCTCTATAAATAGGAGGCCAAGGGTCAGGCAGGAAAAGAGGTTGGGAAGAGGACTTCGGATTGAGAAAAAAAGGACTTGGGTCAAGAGAAGGTCCAGTCTTGAAGACCCCCTCCTTTGGGGGAGATGAAGCTCCCTCCGGGGATATTTATTCTTCAAAATATGAAGACCCTCATATGGGCATGAGCTTGTGTAAAATTACACAAAGGCTCCTGAAGATATAAAGTTTGGGGCGGGTGTATCAAATTACACATATGCCCTGTCCATAGAAAATTGCAGGAATATCCCTGCTACTCTGGAAAAGTACAGAAATGCCCTGTTGTTCTGGAAAAGTACAGGAATATCCCTATTGTCCAGAAAATTACAGATACATCCCTGTGACGGAGAAAATGGTGGAAATAGTCCGAAGATTCACGTCTTTTGTCCAACCCGGTAGAGTGGGATCCACGCCACTTCTATGAAGCGATGTGCGCTCTCCTGGGTGTAACTTAAGGCTGAACACATTGGGAGTTTTCGGAAAATGTCAACAAATGGCAGAGAAATCCAAGCAAGGCGATAAATGGCAGAAGCATCTGGGGGAGTCAATCAATGACGGAAATACCCGGAATTGTTCAGAAAAGTCAAGAAATGACTAAGAGGCCTGGCTCATGCTGTTTGCACGGGGCCTGGTGTAAACCCACGCCGCTTCTATGAAACTATGTGCGCTCTTTTGGGCCCGGCTTATGGCGGGTCACTCTAAGTCTTGGGATTGTCAAATAACAGCAGAAACCCTTGAACATGTCGAGATATTGCAGAAAAACCTTGGGAGGTCAGGATACGACCGAAAAGCCTTGGGAGGTCAGGATACGACCGAAAAGTCCCAGGAGGTCAAGATACTACCGAAGAACCCCGAGAGGTCAAGATACGACAAAAAAACCTCGGGTTTGGTTACTTCGAACTAGGGTATCAAAAATCGTCCGGATCAGGATCAGATCGGCTGATTCGGATCAGTTTTGGGCCGACCGATCCGATCCGGGGTAACCTTGCCAGGGGCCGAGTCCAGGCCGAGTCCACTCTGATTTCAGGTCTTTTTAGTAATTGTTATTATTTGTAGTTTCATTTACTTAAGATATTACATGTAAATAAGGAAGTACTCCCATTTGAATCGAATAAAAATATTTAAAAAATCATATCTCTTACCAATAAAAAGTCAACTCTCCATCCAGAAGAAAATCGTGGTTTTGGTGATTTTATCAAAATAACGTCTTTCTAATTCCTCATAATTTGGCCTATCTAAAAATTTCATAATTTAAATAAACCCAATAGAATACTAAAAATTCAAAGTCCGGTGAAAAAAGTCAAACGTATATGTGACTTCTCCAAGGGAGCCACTCTCTTACTGACAGTAACTAAGTCCTGGTCAGTAGGAGAGTGACTCCCTTAGAGAAGTCAAATGCATGTTTGACTTTTTTCACCGAACTTTGAGTTTTTAGTGTTCTATTGGGTTTATTTGAATTATGAAATTTTTAGATAGGTCAAATTATGAGGGATTAGAAAGACACTATTTTGATGGAATCACCAAAATCGTGATTTTCTTCTTGGATGGAAGAGTTGACTTTTTATTGGTAAGCGATATGATTTTTTTGATATTTTTATTAGATTCAAATGGGGGTACTTTCTTATTTACATATAATATCTTAAGTAAATGAAATATTTACTTAAATGATGTTTAGGTAAATAAAATATTGTACATTAGTATACACTTCACACCTGTATAAGGGTTCGATCCCGCCACCCTGGCTCAGTCAGGATCGGCCCGATCGGCCGATCTCGGATCAGGATCGACCGATCGGATCGGTTTTTGGCTGGCCGATCTGGCCCCGATCCCCTTGTTCTTGAACCTTGCTTCGAACACTTGAGATAAACATGTTCGAATAGACATAGAAGAAAAATACTTTTCCCTCCTGAAGAGATCCGGGTCTGAAGAGAGAAGAGAAGAAGAAGGAGAGAGACATACCTCTGCCCTTGGTCTTGCTTGGTGGTCTTGTCCTCTGCTTGGCAGTGAAAGATAGTTGGAGAAAGAAGACGCCATAGGTCTATATATTGGCCATGCTCTTTTTGTAAATAAGTCCTCCTGTGTTTTAAAATAGCATGTGTAGAGGCGCGATATTGCTTTGTAAACACTTAATGGTGGTACATACAGCCCATTAAATATATAAATGAAATTGCACGAAAATATTGATGGATGCAAATTGTGGATGTCCAAATAATGTTTATAACCTCCTTTGTCAGCAAGGTCTTTTAATAAACGTATCATATCAAAGGTATTCGAGTTTTCACTTGATGTAAATGAAACACCAACTCTGATCAGTGGGGAATGGTCCAGTACACGATCACCCCAATCGCCTGATAAGACGGACGCGTGCGGAATATATATATATCTATATATATATATATATATTATATATAAATGTCAGAGGGCTTAGGGCCTTCAACACTAATGTACCTCATAAATATCAAACTTTGTCTGTTTTCTTAAAATAGTATGGCACGCCCATGCATATCAAAATCATAAGTCCCGAAGAGGACAAACAAAAATACACACGTATGTGTTCTTCTCCCTCGCGTGTTTCTGTCGTTCTGACAGTCCTCTCTCCATAGCAAGCCAAGCATCAGACACCACATTCATAAAATCAGCCTCTTGCGTCCAGAACAACTCCATCCTAAAATTAGCCCTCCTGTCCTGCACTTTAGAAGTTTTTAATAGGATAGGCATGTGATCTAAAACCACTCTTGGTAAGGACAAAACCTGAGCATGTGAAAAGTGGTCCTCCTAATCAATTGTAATCTGGAATCTATCCAACCTCGAGCAAGAAGCCTCTACTCTATGGTATGACTAGGTATAGAAGCCTCGTGATGGGGAGCGAAAAGCTGAAGCAATGGTTTAGGCCCATTTGGGACCCATTTGGAGATTTTTTATTTTTCTGTAATTTTTTGGTGTATTTTCGCACTATTTTAAAGTCCAAGGGTAAAGTAGGCCAAAAAGAGTCAAATTAGAGTCCATTTAGTTTTTATTATGTATTTTTGCATTTCTTTATTTGAGTAGTTATATTTGGGTAGGATTCTGTAGGTTTCTAATATGGCAAGTTTTATTAGGCATAGAAGTCTTTCTTTAATTTGAAGTCCATTAAGATTGAGAATAGTCCAAACTTCTTTAAATACTTGTAAACCCCTGATTTGGAAGAATAGAACATAGTATTTTGCATTTGAGAAAAGCTGCCGCTGCTCTTCTTCTTCCTCCGCGACGGAAGAACCCCAAAAGGGTTTGGCGCGAAGCCCAGCCGAGAAGGCTTCACCGCTACCGTCTTCCCAACTGCATCGCCCCCACTTTTCTTTGCTGTCCCCACTCTGTCCCACATCACCTCGAGATATGTCGACATCCACAAGCACTGCTTCCTGGATAAAATCTGAGAAGTCCTCCATACACCCATCAACTGAAGAAGTGCCAATCCTCTCCGACAGATGCCCCACTGCATTAAAGCCACCGCCCAAGTACCATGGCCTCCCAGAAGACTGATGAAACTGCAATAAGTCCTCCCAAAGCTACCTTTTATCCTCCCTAAGTTGGGGGCCATAGACCCCTGTAAAATTCCAAGAGAAGCCATCCTTCACTCCCTTAAAATGCACCGAGATGGCCCAATTGCTAACCACCATGTCACAGAGCACTTCCTCCACCTCAAATGGATTGTGCAGAATCAAAATGTCCCCCTAATTCCCCATAGTTGTGGAGGCAACACCAAAGGTCAGCCTACATCCCCCAATCTCTCTCATGATAACACTCAACTCCCCATCCCACTTCATCTTCTGCACACACAAGACATCCACCTTACACATATACACTAGCTCCTTTACTGCCCCCCCCCAGACCCCGGATATTCCAAGATAGAATTCTCATTGGAAAACTGTGGTCCCCCTCTCATTCCCCTTAGCTAAAACTCCTTCCTCCTCTCCTGGCAACACCCTCTCACCCGCCCGGATGCTTGTACTCCACCTTCTATATATTTTTGAGAAAGCCCCTTTTAAGTCCTCTATTGCCGCCACCAAGGATATGCCCACCATACCTACCACCTCCATAGCCTGCTCTGTGCACACAGCTTTGACTTCTTAAGTAGAGCTCTCATCGTCTCCACCTGTAGGGAAGACTTCCCAGCACCTTAACTGTGACCTTGCAAAACCATATTCTGCCCTCCAGAACCCTGGATGCTGCTGACGATCAGTTCCCTGCATGTCCAGAGTGTCCGTGGTTGGCCCGCCCAGATCCATAGTCGTTGATAGGGAAGAAGACATCTTTGCCATGAGGACCATCGGAAGAGGAGATGGCTCCAACTCCTGGAAGCCCCAACACCCCTTGGAGTCTTCACTCCAGTACCCTGCATTGCCGGCAACTCCTCTCTCTGCACCGGGAGAGAAGGCATCCTACAGAACTCCCCATTGCTAGCTGGAAGCTCCTCCTACACTGGTTGCCTCCAAACGGAGTTGGCTAGAGTGCCGTCCATCGCTGCCCGAGAGAGATGGGGCCGCACGACTTGCCGACTCACTGTCAGACTGCAACCCGGGGCAAAAGCCAATCCCTCCTTCTCTATCGAGTGAAGAGGGTGACCTTTATCGGGCCGCAGTAGCCTGATACGTGGCTCCAGCAAAGTAACGGGTAAGTCATCAGGCCTTGGTTCGGGTGCGACGGGAAGATATTGCACTGCCGGTCTAGGCAAAGCCCGGTTCACCCCGGCCTCCTTTTGGCACACACCATTCGGCCCAACAGTGCCCCGGTTGGCCAGGTCTAGGCCCGCCATTGGGATCCGCTGGCTTGGGTGATTGGAATTCAAATCGCCCGCCCTGGGATCATCTTTAACGTCCGGAAAGCATAGAGTTTGCTCTAGCATTGGCGGCTAATTCGAATCGCCTGCCCAGGGATCTTCTTCAATGCCCAAAAAGCACAGAGTTTGCCCTAGCACCGGCGGCGGAGGGCACAGTTCTTCCTTGATAACTTGACAGTGGACGACCAATCTTTCGCCATTGAACCCCATTGTGACCACCACCGGCAGCTTCGCCGAACTGCATGCCTGGATGGACACATGCATCTGCATCCTCATCCTGGTCATGGCGAAGTCCATCGACCCCTGCACCAGTCACCCAAACTTGCGGATCAAGAACCCCACACCAGCCTCATCACACAGCCCAATAGGACATCCTTTCAATGACACAATAAAGTGTCTCTTTGGCAGAGGTGGGAAGGTTCCCCACTTCATGGGTCGCCGGCAAATACCAGGGAAGCCCCTTCGACTTCCATCATTCCTGCTTCCATTGCCTTCTCAAGTATCAACCCCTCCTCACAACTGCCCACAGCCAAAAATAACCTAGGGGCTACCCTCACCACCTCCCATCCAGCACATGTAAGCCCTTCTAATCTACTTTTCTTCTCCCCCATCCTCTACTTGGCCAGCCAGTAAGGAAATGGCCAACAACTTCCTCCCCCACTCCCTACAACAATTGACATAGTTCTCCTGGAGGTCGCGGGCCTCAACCACCTTCCAGTAAAGCAGGACCCCTGAGGGGGCTTCGATACTCCCCTTAACACATCAGCAAAGGTGCGGGAGTCATGGTGTTTGCCAGATTGCCTCCTCACCCACCCCCCATCTCTCGTCCTGCTCAACACCCTCACCTACAGGCCTCCGGTGGAGGACAGGGCACCACCTCCAGACCCCTTCTCCCACACCGAAGCAGGTCCCCCCCCCCCCCCCCCCCCCCCCCCACCCACCCACCCACACGCACACACACACAAGAGGATGCTGTTTGGCCAAGATAGCTGGGCAGATCCCCTAGCATCTCTCTCTAGAAAAGACCAGAATTAGAAATTAGAGTTTTCTGGAATGGAATGTAGCTGCCTAATTTGTCTAATGATGTCCAAGTATTCTTTATTTTAATAAAATTTTATTGATGATTTGTTTGACTTGTCTTTATGGGGATTATTTCTGGAGCAGGAAGCTTGCCTGTCTTAGTTTATTCATGTTTCATGTCTGAAATGAACCATTTTTCAAGAATATTTGCATTTAAATTTGAGTAACTGATGCGGGTGCAGGTTTGTCCATGTCAATAAGTGGGCATTATTAATGTGCGGCATGATGGCAAACTAATTGGAAGTGTTATAAAGATCAGAGTCATTTCTTAACATTTTTGTGTATTTATATTTTATTTTAATTAGTTTAGAATGTCTTTTCAGTTATTAGTTAGCTTAGGGTGTTCTTGTTATTGTTATCTTGTTCCTCTAGAGAAAAAGGCCCTTATGTATGAGACTTGATGTTGATGTCAGGAATAACATAAACCCTAGTTTTGCGAGTCATGCCGAGAGAGAGGGAAGCAAAGAAGGTCTGGCTGACAGGGATGCAACACACTGCCGCTTTATTCCTCTGTTTTCTCCTCTCATTTCTTATTCTTTCCTCTCTTCTTTATCCTTTCCATGCGCAGAACCAGAGCCATCCATCAGTTTTTTATTCTGCCTTTGTCTCATTTTTTTCTTCTCCTGTTTCATTCCCTCTACTCCTTTTCCTTTTTCACTTCGGGAACAGCAAGACCTTCCAGCAGGACTGCCCATTTAATCTACATCCCAGGGTACCCTCCATGCTTCAAACCTGTGTGGACATGGCCTGTCCCTCTCTGCACCCTACACTGTGCAGTGTCTGCTTCACCTCAGGTGTTTGATGATTTTCTTCTCACACTGTCGTCCCACATCATATATAATGAAGAGGGAAAAAATCATAGTTCTCTTTACATGTTTTTTTTTTCAAAGAGCTACACTATGGACATTAGAATAAATTGCAATATTGACTTTGAAGTATTGTTTATCTTACAAGTTACTAATATTGCATGCTACAATCTGAAAGCAAATTGAAAAGATTGCCTCCATTTTAATAGGATCATGGATGGAAGGAACTAATAAAAATGTAGCTCTCATATTTTGAAGAAGCCACACTGCACAATTAAACAGAAAAAAGTACCACTTTGTAAATTATTCAGAACAGCATTTGGTGGAAAGGTAAAAAGTTAGAGTTTTGTATTGAATAACCATTCTCTTAAGGACTTTCTTTAAGTTTATAGGCTGTCATGTCATCTGCATCTTCTAAGGGAACATTAATCATAAAAGCAGAAGTTTTAATTATCATTGGTGTGAATAAGACTTAAGTTGCCATGGTTTCTTTCTTTCTATAAATGTGAGAATCATGGCTGCTTTATCAACCTTTTTCTCCAATTTCTTTCCTACATTCCTCAGATACATGTAAAAAATGATAGGGAGAATAGTTCCAAATAAAACCGACTCCTTGTCAAATCTGAGATATTGGTCTTATTCTTTGTGCACTATCTATCTTAGTTTATTACATCTAGAAAGTTTTATTATTTGGTGCTTGTATTTATGTTTTCTCTTTTAATAGAGAAAATGAACAATTGTCCAAGTATGGGGACACAAAATCAGCTCGAAGCATCATGCTTTTGGAGCTTAAGAAACTGATTGAGGCAAATCCTCTGTTCCGGGAAAAGCTGGTCCTCCCCACTTTGAAGGCATCACGATTGCGGACACTAATCAACCAGAGGTATTTTGAATATCATCTTCTTCCTTTACCTCTGATAGAAGTCTCAGATTTTACTTCGAAATTTGTGTGATTTGGTCCCTTAGTCTGGCATGTTTCTTGTTACATAATATCATAAATGCTAGAAAAGGAAACTGGTCCTACTACATGTATAATAACAGTTCCACTCTTTGGTAACCTGTTAACCCCAGGTAAAAGACATTTATCAGCCCTGATGGAGTGAAAAACACTTTGGTTACCCAGGTAGGCTATCTGTGGTTATCAAGGGCCCAGATGCTGTTAACCTCTGGTAACTTACCTTGGCATGAAGGCCCAGGTAAGTTATCTGGGGTTATCAGGGGGTTACCTAATTCTTGTTCCAAGCAAAAAATGTTGCTAACCCCTGTTAGTCTAGCTACATCTACCTTACTTTACATTATCTTACTGCTTACCAAACAGGGCAAGGAATCAACTAATGTTTTTGGCTTCATTTTTCATTTCAAGTGGTTTACCTGATGGCCGAATCTTTGGCATGCCATCAAGCAAGGACAAACTGCTTTTGCTAGATGCAGATATATATTTACACAATATCCTGATTTACATGAGGACTGTATGAATTTGTCCACGTACATTTTTGTCATGGTCATCTTATAAGATGCTGAAATAATGGTATCAATCTTGGCAGCTTGAATTGGCAGCACCAACTCTGTAAAAACCCCAGGCCGAACCCTGATATCAAGACCTTGTTCATAGACCATACTTGTGCTCCACCAAATGGTGCCCGTGCACTTCAATCAGTCACAGTTCCTCTTGCAGCAGTTGCCAAATCTGGCCCATACACACACTTGGAATTCATGCGGTATGTTCTTTTGCTACTGTAGGGTTTTATTCATGCGCTATGAAGATTTAGACCTCTCGCAAGGGAGCCCTCGTGATTTTTGGGTTAGATGCAGCCTTTTCCCCCTGCTGCAGCAGCAGCAAATGCTAATGCTTTAGCTGGCTGGATGGCGAACGCAGCTGCTTCTTCTTCTGTTCAGTCTGCTGTTGTTGCTGCATCTTCAAATCCAGTGGCACAAAATCATGGTTTGGACCTTATTCTTGATTGAAAAATTAGAGATATTATAGGTTGGTGGTACCTGTTTTGAAGTTTGATGGAAGCATGTGCACCAACAGCTTTTTGCTCCTACATTTTCTTTCCTCAAGTGCAACTTTTACTTTTTCAATACAAAGTCCATGGTTAAGTAGTTGGCTATTGTTGCACCGATAATTTTTTCTTGGAGCACAAGACTCATATAAACGTTGACTACGTCGCGTTAATTGAATTTGGAGGTGTACGATCACCGGCACATAGCTGAAGCCATCACTCTGTGGTGTATTATTACGCCATTTTATCCTCGACTATGTCGAGGTATCAAATTTCATCATCTTGGACGAGTGTAACATGGTGTTAGGCCAACATCCTCGTCCCGTGAAAATTTCCATATTCCGGTTATTGCCCCGAATCAATGCGATCATGACCAAGAGTTTCGTCAATCGCGTACTCGAGAAGGAATGCATATCGCACAATCCGGATGAGTGCGAATTCCCCCCGACGATGCTCGGAAAATGACGAACGAGCCCCGTGCATGACTGCTCCTCGACCTTCGACGTGCACTCGAGGACTGTGCCTTGTTCTGGACCCTAGGAGGGCCTTTTAAAGGAGAAAGGGAGGGGGGGCACACCTTGTCGGGTCCAAGAGGTGTTCCAGACCCTTTCTGGGCCCAGCAGGCCCTTGCTCGGCCGAGCTGGCCCCTTTTGGATCTAGACTGATCTGCTGGAGCCCCAGCGTGTTGGCCGGCCCTCACCAGGGTCTGGTTCAACCTGTTGAGAACCAGCGGGTTCAAACTGACCCGTCTGGTTTTAAATTCTTTTAACAAAACAACAATTTCTGTTGCTTGTTCATTAATGAACTTTTGGGTGCAACAAGATCATGTGTGGTTCATGTTCCAGAACACAGTTTCTCAGCCTTCTGCCCTCCTGTACTATATGGAGGGAATGAAATGACTGCATGTTTAAGGAGTCTCTATTTATGTGGAAAATGTTACATGTAGGGGCATCTCTTGCTTTTATAATTGGTGCATGCATGTAGTGCATTTTTTTTTTTTTGACTGTTGAGGAATTGAATCTGCTGTGATAGTGCTCTTTATTTTGTTTTTCTAAGGTTGTAAGGTAGAGAAACCTCTCTTGTTCTGCTGCTTCTGACTGCACTGCTTCTATTTATTTAACAAAATTGGTGATATAGTCCTCTTTCTTTGAGGAAAAAATGAATAACATGTAAAATATCAAAAAATGTAAAAGATATGAGAAGTTTATAAACTGTCTAACACTTTGAATTCTTAACAGAGACTTGTCTAGCCAAATTGGGCATTGCCCAGTTCCAATCAAGTACCGTCCAGTTCAATCAGGCCATCCCATTTTGCAAACCATGATATTGTGTGCATTGTGTAATTACTGATGCATCATGGTAAGAACCATAACTCTTTTGTTCATTCTTTTTGACAGTTTCTATACTAAAACGGCCAAGAACACCTCCAAATGCACTGAGTATGGGAGACTATCAAAATCCCGATCCAGACCAACTAATGAAACGTTTGCATTCAAGTGCACATCCTGTTGATGAGGTGACCAATCAAACTTAACATTATATACTATAGTTATTATGGACCATGGGATATTGCTGTCTAAAATGCATATTTTGTCTTCTATATCATGGTGTTTACATTTTGTTTAACTGTTACTTCTGCTTAATGGCCCATGCAGGTTACATACACATCACCTCTTCCACAGGCTACATTGTCATTGAATGACATTCCAAGAACATTAGCTTGGACAGTAAACCAGGGAGCTACAGTAATGAGCATGGATTTTCACCCATCTCACCATACTCTTCTTCTTGGTACGCAAACTCAGCATCTTAAAACTTGTTCTGAGAAAGCTAAATATATGTATAAAGTTTGTAACAATTCTTCTATATGAACTCCACATTTAGTTTGAAAGTAAGTTAACATGTATTTGCCTTTGCCAGTTGGATCCAGCAATGGTGAAATCACAATTTGGGAAATTGGGTTACGTGAGAGGTTGGTCTCAAAGCCATTTAAGATATGGGACATGTCATCTCGATCGATAGCCTTTCAGGTTTCTAATCTCTTCTGTGGAACTATTCCCATGAAGCATTTGTTTTGAAGCTTAGTAGCTTACTTGTTTATGAACTTGCCTCCCCCATTCTCTCACACTCTTTCTCTATGCATATATATGTATGTATGTATGTATATATATGTATGATGGATCCATTGCCACCACTGACACTAAAAGTGTGGTGCCACCAACTCTAAAACTACATGATTTGGTGTTCTAGTGATTGAACCCCATCTATGGAAACGTAAACACGCAGATGTATTAATGGGATTGATACCTGATGTGCTATGATGCTCGTCATTAAAACACCATTCCCCCAATTTAAAATTTCCGAATTCTTTTAAAAAATAGGCCATACAGTGATGAGTCCAAGTCGAACCATGAGGATGATTTAACTTCTTTTTGATGTAATCTAAAATCTTTATGAAATCAAAATGAAACTTTAAACAAAAACCATTAAACACTATTGTGCCAAATTAAATCATGCAAAGAAAATAACAACTACACTTGATTTTTAAATGAAAACTAACCTAAAAATAAATCTCATCAATGTGAATAAAGAAGATGAAGAAGAGAATGAAAGCCGAAGGGGGGTGGGGGTTAAGGCACAACTTTCCTTCTCCTACACTATGAAAGGTACGAAAATAACTAGAAACTAAGAGAGAGAAAGAAAGGAGCCACACTCGGAGCAGTGAAGAACACCAAGAGGATGAGGAGCACCTGGCTTCACCTAAAACCTGCAAAAATAAAAACTAATATAAGCAAATAACCAACATAAAATAACAAAGAAAAATATAGAATAAAGAGAGATATAGAGAGATGTAGAGAGAGGGTGAGAGACAGAGAGAGAGAGAGAGAGATGAAGAAAGAGAAATGAAAAACTGAGAGAGCGACAAGAAGAAGAAGAAGAGAGATTGGAAATTGACAGAGAAAAAGACGAGAGAGAGAGGAAGAAAACTAAGAGAGAAGAACAAGAGAGATGGAGAAATTGACAGAGAAAACAGAGAGAAAGGGTGCGGGTGAGAGAAGAAGAAGAGAGATGGGAAAAGGGGGTGTAGGAGGTGACGGGGACCGTGACTCGTGACGGATGCGGAACGAGACTCGAGACTTCTGATGTCTATAGATACATTGACATCAATTTTATTTTCTTATGTATTTTTTATTTTTTGTGGAATCTGATTTAGTTAGGTAGAATTGAATGTCTAATTTTGGTAAGTGGGGCTTATTTGTGGAATTGGGACAAGTTTGCCATTTTGTCATTTGTTCGAAGGGTATTTTGGTCTCATGGATTTGAACAGTAGGGTTTTATGGGGCTTGTCCTATATATACTCTTGTATGAAGCTTTTTGGAAGAAGAATAGAATGGAATAGAAGAAGAAAGAAAGTTGCTTGGGGCGCGAAGCCTCCGTGTCTCTCCTCCCCCTTTTGAGCTCTCTCTCTCTCTGTCCTTGTTTTTCTCCCTTTCTTTCTTTCTTTCTTTCTCTTTCTCACCTCTGCACCCACACCTCCTGATGGGGGACAAAGGCAGGAGAAGAGACAGGGGAAGGAGAAGAGAGGGAGGGAGGAAGGAGGAAGGTCCGGGATCCTTGGGCATTTACAAATTGTAATGATGACATTCGCATCGACGACGGGGTGTTAATGCCTCAGGATGCTTACATACTACATCATTTTCTTTCACGCACGCGACGGGGTGTTGTGCCTCCATCTGGCGTTTACAAATTGTAATGGGTCATTTATGTCGACGACGGGGCGTTTATGCCTCCATCGGACAAACTGGCATGGCTTGCCTCAACATGCGTCATTTCGTAACACTGGAGGACTTATGCACGAACCATCATATGCCGAGTCTCATGTATTAACCTGCGGCGTTCCAGCGAGGGCGAAACACTTCAGACAAACCAGAGGACTGGCGGGGGAACCCCTGAACGAATCCTCCGCAGACACCGACGAACGGGAGGCCGCTGGCCCAAAGAGTGGGAGCTCTCGCAGGCGGGAGGGAGCGAAGACTTCTCTGGACCTTCCCGGGGGGTTTTCGTTTGTGTTGTGTCTTTCTTGGACGTCCCGCTGTTTTCTGGCCTTACGGGAGATTCCTGTCGTTTTCTGACCTTCTCGGACATCCCGACCGTTTTCTGGCTTTATGGGACATTCCTGGCATTTTCTGGCTTTCTCGGACATCCCGGCCGTTTTCTAGCTTTATGGGACATCCCTGTCATTTCCTGGCTTTCTCGGACATCCCGGCCGTTTTCTGGCTTATGGGACGTCCCTGTCATTTTCTGGCTTTGTCGGACATCCCGGCCGTTTTCTGGCTTTATGGGACGTTCCAGTCATTTGATGACATTTTTCGAGAACTCCCCTCGAGTCCGGCTTCAAGTCACACCCAGGAGAGCTTCATAGAAGCGACGTGGGTCCCGCTCCACCGGATTAGACGAGAGGCGCGAACCGTCAAGCTATCTTTGCCATTTTCCATGCCGCAAGGACGTATCTGCAATTTTTCGGGCAGCAAGGGTACTTATGTAATTTTATCCTTCATGGGGATATTTCTGCAATTTTGTCCTTCACGGGGATATTTCTGCAATTTTATCCTTCATGGGGACATTTATGCAATTTTATCCTTCACGGGGATATTTCTGCAATTTTATCCTTCATGGGGACATTTCTACAATTTTCTCAGAAGCAGGGGTATTCCTACAAATTTCTGGCTGACAGGAGTATATGTGTACTTTTGATATACACATACACAAACTATATCCCCGGGGCTTTGTGCAATTTCAGTGAAGCTTGGGCTCGTATACAGGGCATATGTGCAATTTCACACGCATGCACAAACCTTCTCCTCCCCAGGGGGGCCTTTGTGTAATTTTACACAAACCGGTCCTGCACTGGGGTCTTCATGCGGAGAACAAAACAGTCCCCTCCCTCCCAAAGGAGGGGGACTTCTCCTGAGGATCTGCGCGAGAGAATTCTCGAGCGCCAGACGGCCTCAAGTTTCGCCGGGACACGAGAGCGTCTCGCCAGCGTAGGGGAGGAAAAATCCCTCAGGCGGGGGTCTCCGCGCGAGAGCTTCGCCCCTCTGGAAGCCGGGGGCCCGAATGAAGGCCCTGCCCCTCTATTTATAGGGGTTTTGGCGAGTGGTTCGGCGGGGGTGTGCAGCTCGGCGGGGGTGCGCGCACGCATGCCGAGGCCTGGAGGCCCGCCAGACCAGCGGAGAAGGCCCGCCAGGCCAGGGCTGGTCTGGCGGGGGGTCCCCCTGCCTGGTCCGGCGGGGGTGTCCCCCTGCCTGGTCTGGCGGGGGTGCACCCCGCCTGGTCCGGCGGGGGTGCACCCCGCTGGTCCGGCAGGCTTTGCACCCCGCTGGTCTGGCGGGGGTGCACCCCGCCTGGTCTGGCAGGGGTGCACCCCGCTGGTCTAGCGAGGGTGCACCCCGCCTGGTCCGGCGGGGGTGCACCCCGCCTGGTCCGGCTGGGGTGCACCCCGCTGGTCTTGCGGGGGTGCACCCAGCCGGGTCCGGCGGGGGGTCCTCCTTGGCCGCGCGCTCCCTGGCCTGCCTGTGAAAGCGGGGTGGGCCTCTCTGCCGTGGGAATTTCCCAGGAGAGCTGTCGGAGGATTTCTGGGGCCTGTTTGTTTGTTCACGGCACGTGCAACGCACGCACACAAACGTGCATTCGACGAGCATCCAACGTGCGTTTTTCGACCGTTTCTCGTGCGTTTGACTCCATTTTCGGAGAGCACGTGCATTTGACTTTCCGAACCCGTCCGCATCGGGCATGATCTTGAACGTGAGTTCGGACATCGAGTTTCGGCTGTCCGGGGTGCGTATTTCCACTGTTGACGGGACTTTTGAAACGTCATACTCCGGGTCGTTCCGAGTTGACATGCGAACTCGAATCCGTTTATCTCAGGTGTTCGAGTGGGGAGGCCGTGGTTTATTCCAGGACTTTTTGTGGCTTCCTGGGCGAATTTGCCGCTCGGGGCTTGTTTAAATCCCGATATTTCTCGGTTTCAACAGTCTCACAAAGGCAAGCTCCCCAAAGAGCGCAATCCAACAGGAAAATAGGTCAATGTTATGACTTCTCACCTAAATGAAGCAAGGGAGTGGTAATGTATTCCATTCCAAAGAAGAAATCAGAATCAAAAGCTCCAATGCCAACATTGGCAGATCGCATGAAAGCCCATATTCCTTCAAAAAGGAGTATACCAGAAAGCTTCTTGATCTCTGTCTGGACAACAAATTAATATCACTGCCAGAACCAAAGAAGCCGACAGATGTCAGCAAGGTCAATGAACTTAATTATTGCCCATATCATCGTATGTTGGGGCATACAATTGAAGACTGTTATATCTTCAAGAATGAGGCTCAGAAAATGATCCAAAGTGGCCTCATATCTATGCAAAGTGGTCTGGTCGACCCTCCTCAACCTCATGCTTGGGATCGACCCGAGCAATCAGTCAATGGAATACATGCGACAGAGCCCGCTACAAATTCAAATGAACCCGAGGTTGGTCCGTCATGTGACCCACCTCAGGATAACTCTGGGGCTCATTCTCTGCCAAAATCCAGGCAACAAACAATGTGGAAGGCTATTCGGAGAGTCGAAAAGCAGCTCCGACGACTACTCCAAGGCCCGCAAGAGTTGCGGCAAATCATACAAAGTGTGGAGGAACACTAGGATGCTCCCACGCAGGGACCCTATGTTCCACAAACCACCCCCATTCATACACAAGCAACTCAGGAGCTGCCTTTGATGTCGCCTTACTCAGATTCAATTTGGTGGCTATCTGAAGGATCCCCAAATCTTGTCGAGGCGGAAAAGTTATATTTTTTTCCTCGGCATCAAACATTACCACTCTTCCGGTTATGCCTGCGGGCCGGATGGATGGACTACTTTGCTCCACCAAATGCATTATCCAACTACTGTCCATATCATCAAATGGCAAATCACGCCATTGAAGACTGTACTAACTTCAAAGATGACGTGGAATCATGATCAGGCGTGGGGTAATTGACCTGGGTGTTTCTCTGGTCAGCCCTCCACAACCCCATATTCAACAGCCGCCGAATGGACCAATCAACTCTATGTCTCATTCGGTGAATGTCATTATGTATCTATACCCTCTGGTCTCCCTGAATCACAGGTGGAGCAATCAACTTCAAGTCCGTACTTATCCAGTCGATGGTACACGGACTGGCATCCCCTACATCAACGCTCATTTTTTGAGGAAAATACCAAGCTGATATTTGATAACCTCATGAGGCAGAAGCTAATCAAGGTGTATACACCAGCACCTTATATCTCTGAAAGTGAAATGATGCTTGATTGCTACTGTGAATTCCATTCCAGAGCCATGCACCCCACCAAAGACTGTTCGGAGGTCCAAGACCTGATCGAAACACTCATTCGAGAGGGGAAAATTGATCAATTTGGAAACTCTTTGGTTCCAAGACACTTTGGTGAGGCGTCACAAACTCACACAAGTGTATGATGCAACCCAGTCTATCAATCAAATTATCAATATATGCGAATATTATCACTCAATTGGGCCTTAGACAAAGCAAAAGTAAGGCTAAGATGGACAAGCGCAAAGCTGCCATTTTGTGATACGGAAATCAAATCCAAGAAGAGGCTGTGGCGGAGCCAATCTCGCAACAAGCAGAGGAGTTTGTGGATGGATTCTACCAACTCCCACCAGAAGTTGTTGAAGGAGCAATCAACTCAACCTTCGATGAAGGTTCGCCGCATCGGGGAATCAGGGCGAATCGGGTTTTCCTGATCCGCCACGATTCGCCTGAATCGGGCCGATTTGATCCACCACGCCAAACCATGCCTTCGACACGCAAGTCTCGGAAGGTAAATGGGTAACTGTGGGCCCTCGAAAATCAACTAGCTCCAAAATGTTCAAGGAATCCATGTCAAAAGGTGACTCTAGCAAAAGGAGTGTCTCTAAGCCACCTCCCAAGCAAAAAGCAATGAGTCCAGTTGAAATATTACAAATAAAAAACAAGGAGAAAAATAAAGAAAAAATGAGAAAAAAAAATGAAGAAACTAATGGAGTGCGCTGTCGCTACAGAAGTTTCTGAAGAATTAACTCCTCTTTAGAAACTCCAAAAGCTGATTGATGAATTGGAAGAGTATCTACCTTCCAGACCTTCCAGAAGGGTTACGCTCGATCAATATATCCCATGGGAGGAGCTAGAGCGGAAAACCCGACTCAAGAATTGGCTTTGCCAATACGGCAAGAAGCACTAAAAGAAGGGAGTACCATCCCTGACATAATTAGAAGTCCTCCATGGAAAAAGGGAAATCACCATTGAAGGTTGGAAGGCATGTTGAACTCTTTCACCTACAATATGGTATTCGTACCTCCACCCAAGGAGTTGCAAATCTCCTTAAGGAGTGCCACTATCAAGCTGAAGACAAGCCTACGACGCTAACTTACCGGCGTCGGTTTACAAATATTTCAAGCCGCAATCGCGGAAGAGGACGTGACAAATGGCAAAAAGCAACGTCCGCCACCGCCAAGAAGTCTGATGTCATAAATTCAGACAAAGCAATACTCTTCTGGGGCGAAGAGTCAAAACCTTTGCCTGAAATTGAAATTCGGGCAGATTCCTACATCTTCGACCCTTCAGATGAAGAAGAGGGGCTCCCCAGTACTGCTCCTCAGCCAAAGACGAGACTAAAGTTCGTGTACTTCATCCAATGAGCCGGACAACGCTTCTCTCCCTCAAAGTGAAAAGCCATAAAGTTCCCTCTTTCAGAAGGGGCTTGTCAAGTCAAAGGAGCTGTCTGAATCCTTAATTAGGGTATCTTCCCTATTGGACCAGGCACGCGCCGAGGCTGATGACAAAATTCTTCAGCAACTAAAGTCACTCTCTGTCAGTATCACTGTCTGGGAGGCTATTGCGTGGAGTAAAGAGTTGAGAGAAACTATCGTCAAAATACTCCAATAATCAGAAACTTATAAAGCTCATATGGCTAATCTCCAGGCTCAAGCCTATGAGGCATTGGCAGCGAATTCGTCTTCACAAATGGAGATATGCTGCTATCTTCTCCATGCCACAATCGTCCTCTATATATGAAAGGGCGGATTAACGACAATGAGTTAAATCGGATTCTGGTCGATCCAGGGGCATCCATTAATTAATGCCGTATAAGACTTTTGAATCCTTACATCTCATGCCTTACATGCGGGAAGTGAGGGATGTAAGGATCATAGGCTTTAATCAAAATTCTGAAGAAGCCGTGGGAAGGGTCACCGTGGACCTAACTCTGGGTGACTTCGTCACTAAGGTGACATTCTATATTATTGATGCTGATACAACATACAAAGTGTTGCTCGGAAGACCCTAGCTACATGAAAATTGGGTCATCCTGTCAACACTCCATTAATGCATCAAATATGCAAAAGAAGGAAAGCAACACACGGTCTTTGCTGACCAAGCCCCGTTTCGGGAAGATGAATGCAATCTAACTGATGCCTTGCTGTATCTTGGAGGACCAGTCTTTCAACTCTCTACCGAGCAAAAGGGAAAGGAAAACAAACTGGTTGCACTGATGAAGACAGTAAGACTGACGAGCTTTTCGTAATAAACAAAGGTCTTGCCAAGCTCCACAAGAAAAATTCCCGAAGCAAATCAACTTGCCTAGAAAAGCGAAGTATCAACTATGAGGCCGATCATGTAAGCCAGACCATCAACAAAGGCATTCTCTAGATTTGAATTGGAGACAGAATTGTTGAACAACACTGAGGTTGAAACTAAGAGAAAAGTACCCCAAATATCCTCCAGATTTTACTGGAGATTGTACCAGAACACACGAGATATTGATACATCATCCTTAGATTGGCACGATGTACTAGGAGACTGTGGACACGGGAATTATTTCCTCCTTGGTTTTGTTTAAGAGGTTCGTTCATTTATCTATATTTTGTTTTGTATTGCGGGGCGTGCCAGCCTGCCTGCTAGGCAGAAGTAGGGGTCTGCACAATGTAGAGAAAGAATTTTTGTATATCCGTGAAACGGATGAGTGCGCCGTGTTTTAATATGAACTTCTTTGATTCCGTGCCTTTTAATCATCAGGCGATTGGGGTGGCGTGTGCTGGACCCCTGTCTCCATCGATCGGAATCGATGTTATATTTACATCGAGTTAAAAGCTTTAGGTGTCTATTACACCAGTTTCAACCCGAATACCATTTCATAGCATGGGCGAGGATATATGCATATGTAAGAAATTCCAAGACAACATTTTTACTTTGTTTATTTTGAACATAATGAGTCTAAGTTTGAAAATAGGGTTGCCTTTTTTGAAAAGAGTATGGGTTTCCTTTGTGGAACTTGTCATGTAACTTGCAATGGGCAGGAAGATGCCCGTATTAGCAGAGTTATTTTCTGAGTATGTACTCACTTCCTAGGGGCAAGATTTTCGTTCACATGAGTCCTCTTTGCATATAAACCATAGTTATGAACGTACGAGTAAATTTTAGGACGGAATTTCCATTTAGATGGAGTGTCCTTAAGGAAATATATATACTATGATTGCATGGATATGTTCTCGGGTAGAACCCCTGCGTGGGCAGAGTTCAACTCAGGATTCATATCCGTATGAACATAGACTCACGATTATATGAGTATGTATTCGAGGAGAATTTCTGTTTAGACAGAGTTTCCTTAAGAAAACATATGCATATAAGCACGAGATTATGATCATACAGTATGCTCTTGAGCAGAATCCCTACTTAAGCAGAGTCTCCTCGAAGAAACATATACATGTGAGTACAAGAACAGTGGCATCTAAATGTCCGTACCCATAGAGTCTCGCTCAATATGGAGGCATTTAGAGCACAACATACAAAGGGTTTAAATACCTTATGTCCATAGAGACTTGCTCGATATGAACAGTATTTAAACCCAGAAAATCCCCACAGAGACTTGCTCGATGTGGGGTACAGAATATACTAAGATACAAATATACAAGAGTATTGTGCTTGTATGGATATGTTCTCGGGCAGAACCCCACGTGAGCAGAGTCCATTCTAAGAATCATATGCATATGATCATAAGGTCATGATTATATGGATATTATTTGAGCAGAACTTCTGTTTATACAGAGTTATCTCAAGAAAACATATGCATATAAGCACGAGATTAGGATCTTATGAATATGTTCTTGGGAAGAACTTCTGCTTGGGCAGAGTCTCCTCGAAGAAACATATACATACAAGAACAAACGGCATCTAAATGCACATGCCCATAGAGACTTGCTCGATATGGAGGCATTTAGAGCACGAACATACAAGGGTATTTAAATACCACATGCTCATAGAGACTTGCTCGATATGAACAGTATTTAAATCCCGGAAAATCCCCACAGAGACTTGCTCAATGTGGGGATATGAAATATACCAAGATACAAATATACAAGGGTGTTGTGCTTATATGGATATGTTCTCGGGTAGAACCTCCACGTGAGCAGAGTCCCTTTTAAGAATCATATGCATATGATCATAAGGTCATGATTATATGGATATGTATTTGAGCAGAACTTCTGTTATACAGAGTTATCTCAAGAAAACATATGCAATAAGCACGAGATTAGGATCTTATGAATATGTTCTTGGGCAGAACTTCTGCTTGGGCAGAGTCTCCTCGAAGAAACATATACATACAAGAACAAACGACATCTAATGCACATGCCCATATGACTTGCTCGATATGGAAGCATTTAGAGCACGAACATACAAGGGTATTTAAATACCACATGCTCATAGAGACTTGCTCGATATGAACAGTATTTAAATCCCGGAATCCCCACAGAGACTTGCTCGATGTGGGGATATGAAATATACCAAGATACAAATATACAAGGTTGTTGTGCTTATATGGATATGTTCTCGGGTAGAACCTCCACGTGAGCAGAGTCCCTTTTAAGAATCAATGCTATGATCATAAGGTCATGATTATATGGATATGTATTTGAGCAGAACTTCTGTTTATACAGAGTTATCTCAAGAAAACATATGCATATAAGCACGAGATTAGGATCTTATAAATATGTTCTTGGGCAAACTTCTGCTTGGGCAGAGTCTCCTCGAAGAACATATACATATAAGAACAAACGGCATCTAAATGCACATGCCCTAGAGACTTGCTCGATATGGAGGCATTTAGAGCACGAACATACAAGGGTATTTAAATACCACATGCTCATAGAGACTTGCTCGATATGAACCAGTATTTAAATCCCGGAAAATCCCCACAGACTTGCTCGATGTGGGGATATGAAATTATACTATGGAACTTTGGCGGAACACTCCATGGAGGGGGCTGGGATGTCGATGCCGTATACCGATGGCGATCTCTCTGCTATCTTCTGCGCTCTTGAACACTCCTCCACTCCCTATTGAGCCAGAGATGGAACAATACCTTCACGCCCAAATCAAAAGATTGGAAGAAGACACTCTTGCTATTTCTTTCAAAACAAGAGGAGGGGTTTACAAGGCTTTGGGGGACTGGTTTACAAGGCTTTTTGGGGGTTGCAAACAGCAGGGATTTTGGGGGACTGGTCGGCACCATCATGGGGGGTTTTCTGGGGGTTTTTCCCTCCCTTGAGATGGAGGGGTGTGCCTCCCTTTTATAGGGGAGGGCCTCCTCCCTTGAGATGGAGAGGCGCGCATCGGGCGAGCTGCGCATCGGATCCTCCCTGATCCGATGCGATTCGGGGGGATCGGCCCGGCTCGATCCGGCGCGCCAAACCATGGCCTAGAGTATATTTTTATAACTTGTTCAGCCAACCGCGACAGTGAAAAATGGATCCATTCAGACCAAGGTCCACACTCCACATTGGGATATACATTCCCCAGGAATCCTCATGAGAATATGCAGCAGGATACCTAGACCTCAATTTCACCCTGCCCAGATTAGGATGCAACTAAGGGCAAGCGATGAGTAAATAGAGAGGTGACCTTGGCTCTGATTTTTCATTACTTTGTTATTGACTTCTTTTTTTTCATAGGATTAGGGAAATGCTGAAACTAGGTAATCTTCTATAAACAATCTCAGTTTCTGCAACACAGAAACATAGCTCCACATAGTTGTGCACTGTCAAGATCATGTTTTCTTACCTCATGTATGGGCTAAATTATTGTTTTGCTGTCATGTTCTTGTGACAATGTTTTTTCTTCTGAATTAGCAGGCCACTATTGTCAAGATCTTCAGTATCAATCAATAAAGTGGCATGGAGTCCAGATGGAAGTTTGATAGGTATGTCTAACATAGAAACGACTGCAGTAGGCATTCCCTATTGACATATGTTTGAACTTTGAAGTAGTTTCTGTATTGCAGGCATTGCATTCACAAGGCATTTGATCCACTTGTATTCTTATCAACCAAGATAATGATCTGCGTAATCTGTTGGAGGTGGGAACTCATTCCAAGTCCTCCTATGCATCTAGCATCCATTTTGATATGAGGCAGATTTTATATAGTACTTGACCCTATTTCTGTGTGGTCTGTAGTTTTGCTTTCCCAGTGGGCGGGTGGGTGGAATACATTTTCTAGCCAAAATTAACCTTGAAACGTATGATCTCGTATCCTTGGACAGATTGATGCGCATGTTGGTGGAGTGAATGACATAGCATTTTCTCATCCAAACAAACAACTATGTCTCATAACTTGTGGAGATGACAAGCTCATAAAGG
This sequence comes from Colocasia esculenta, assembly GCA_014218235.1. Classification (NCBI taxonomy): domain Eukaryota; kingdom Viridiplantae; phylum Streptophyta; class Magnoliopsida; order Alismatales; family Araceae; genus Colocasia; species Colocasia esculenta. The sequence continues at coordinate 142,971,244 of CM024757.1, forward strand.
TAACTCTTCATTAGTTTAGTCTATCTTGTATAGTACCAGCTCTGAGTTAAACTGTCCATCCAATCTAGGTTTGGGATCTGAATGGAAGAAAGCTGCATGCCTTTGAAGGACACGAGGCTTCTGTTTACTCTGTGTGCCCTCACCATAAGGAGAATATTCAGGTAAGGCATCATTCTCTTAATTACTTATAAGTTTGTAACTAATGAACCACTATTTTATCCACTGTTCAATGGGCATCATGATGCTGCATATTAGAATATTAAAATGATCGAGAACAGAAATTTCTAAGGTGCATCTTTGTATGCTCATAAATGCCAATAACAGTTGGTTCCTATTCAATTTACAATTACTATTTATATAGATTAACAGTTGTGGATTCTTTATTCCATCATGACCTTAGTCTCTAGAACATGCTCTTAACTTGGATCAGTTTGTTTCAACTCATTTGACCATGTGTCAGTATTAAGTCACAGGGAAGTAATGGTCATATTTTGGTCTTTCTTGTTCATCAAATGACAGAAGGAAACTTTTCTTCCATTTTACTGATGTGATGGGTGAGTGGGGTGTTTGTGGGGTTGGGGGTGGGTGGGGGACATTATGGCATCTGGAAGTGTGGTGATGGGGTAGTAACTGAATATTTTTCATTTGATCCTACATAAGATGATGGTCATTCTCTGGGATCAAGGAGAAATTAGTGCTCTTTGATTTTCCTCATTATACTCAGAACTGGCTGATCAGACCAAAACTGAACAGTACCAGGTAGACCTGGTCCAGTTCCCACAGAGAGGAAAATGGCTGGAATTAAATACCCACAATGGCCTTGGAACTGGAACAAGATCACAAGCAGCCCCTGCCACTCCAGATACAAGCTCCAGCTCTGCAAACCTTAAGTTCATTCCCTTTATTTGAAGGGCCATTTTTTCCCAGGAAGTTGGTACTGGTTTTGGGTTTGGCTGAAACCTGTAAGAGAACATTAAAAAATACAAAAAAAAACCTCAAAAAAATTCAGAAAAAATAGAAAAATTCATCAGAACACAAAAGAAAAAAAGACCAGTGGACATGCATTTAAGATTGAAAAAAATTGGATGAAGTGCTAGATATATGTGTTTGACATGTTATTGAATATTAGATGCATGTCAAATATTTAAACAATAACATGGAGTGAACTTGAAGTCTTGCACTACCATAAACATTACAATCACCATAAATGCTCCAGAAATTAAGTATTCTTACCCAAACATCACAATGCACTAAGATGGATAATAGTCGGAAGAACCTTCTCCTTCATCATATGGTTGTTGTCTTTGATACCCATAAAGATGGTTCATATATTCGGAATATTCACTATAACCAACAAAGATTGCAGCCAACTCATTTATCCCTCTTTGGATCCCTCTTGGTGTGAATGGTGGTTGGGTTGACTGGAATCCATAATCAGAATAAGAACCTTGAGCATGAGAAGAGGATGTTTGGTCATAACTGCTATTGGCTAGAAGTGGTTGAAATTGAAATTCAGGTTCATGAGCCCACCCATACATTCTGTCTCTTGTTGGCCACCTCCATAAGAACCATAACCTGAATCATGTTCATAGTCCTCTATGAATCTTGTCTAGACTCCATACTACCCCTGTGAATCATGTCCTTAGTAACCCTGTCCCTGTGAACTATGTCCATAGTCACCTGTGAATCATGTCCATAATCACCCTGTGGCTGTGTATATATGCCACCGCCAATAGTAGCACCTGCACTAGGATCATCATCATCATCATGGTCATCATCATTTTCCTCAGAACTATAGAAACCAAACACCTTTTTCTAGTCTTGGACTCTTTTTTCTTTTCTGTTGGTTGGTCCATCTCTTGCATCTTTGTATAGAGTCCTTTTCCTCTTGGCATTCATCTCACATAAGTTTGCCTTATCTTCTCAATTGGCAGGTCGTCTCGAGCAGCAGCACTAGCCCTCTCAGTCATATATATCGCTGATGTAGTTCTCCTTAACGATGGAGGTGACTTCACCATTTTAGGAGTGACTGGCTTGCTATCTGATTTTTGAGTATCAAGCTGGCTTAAGCTCAGATTGCTCCTCAGTGTCCTTAACAATCTCAGGCTACTTTCCCTTTGATGATGGTGGTGATGCTCTTCGTCTTTTTACTGGCACTCTGAATTCTGGATCTCTTGGCTTATCTCCATCTAATATTCCTTCTGCCCATGTCATATTAGTAGGCTAAAAAATAGGGTCATTAATCTCCTCTCGTACCTTAACCCAAGATTGCAAAGGATTCTCATCATCAAATAAGGTGTCGACATCAATTTGTTCAGCTATATCATCTGCGTGGCGTTTCTCCCTCAACTGTTGTCTTGGCCTCATATTTTCTTTTTATCCTTAATCTAATATTGTAATGATGGAAAACTAATTTCTCTAATCGTTCTACTTTTAGCCGATTGCGAATGTTTGAGTGTATATGCTGAACGTACTCCAATTTCTTTCACATTGGCTCGTGGATGTTGTTTGACTAAGCACCTGAATAGCAATAAAACCAATGCATTACTGCCTAAATCTCTGTTGTTGACCATAATTCACTAGTCAGTTGTCCACCATTCATAAAAAAAAAAATAACGTTAGATAGATTTAAATGCGATCAACTCATCATAATATATGTATACACTATACATGTTGGGCAAATATAGTATACCTAGGTTGACTCTTCCTACAACATATTGCAATTGGAGTGAGAATATGTCCCAGTCCTCATTCTATATGCATCCATCTATAAGAAGAAAGTTACAGTTTAACATCAGCTCGCTATTCTCAAACTTTCCCTCTTATTGATAAAACTCATAAAAGAGTGAACACCAACTTGAAGCTTGGCCTCCAACCTTTTTTTTGGTGTCATGGATAAACGACCAATGACATTAAAGTGCCTTGAAGCACCTCACCATCAACAAGTGCATTGTCAGCATAGGTCAATCAAGGATTGAAAAAATAACTTGCATTTATGTATAATTAAGTGAATGTAAGATGTAGAATACTACAAAAGGAAATAGATAATGAAATGATTCATCACTCATCAGCTGCATGCAAACCATGATGTAAGTGTTCTCCCATTTGTGATCAATAATTTTCCACTTCTTCTTATAGTCTTGGGGAAAGACTACTGCAATTGCAACTTCGCACGGTCCATGGACTCGTACAAAAATCCCATGTCATTCTTATCATCTCCATCCACCATTCTAAGCACCTTCACAAGAGAGTGACAATTTTCAAATGACGTGAAACCCTCTCCCATAATTTTTTGTCTTCTACAAATGATAGTAATCTAAATAATCCATCTGACTTTTAGCATTGCTTTTCTCTATATACTCCTGTAGGGTCTTGTGATTCATGAAAGACTTCAGCTCATTCTTAAATTTATGCAATGACTACAAAGATATGAAATTAGAAGCAAATCTTGTTGACTCTGTATGGATGATGTCTCGGCCTCCACTTGCTAACTCCTTAAACATGTTAAGAATCTTGGGACGACCATATATGTACCGTGTCACCAGTTGTGCCTATTTGTTGGCATAAAAAATTGTCAAACCCCATAACCCCCATTTCCCAAAATTACCCAAAGGGATTTTCCCCCCTTAACCGATGGAACTTCCCATCTGTTAAGGAGGAGACTCCTTAATCGATGGGACCTCCGATGGGACTGTCCATCGGTTAAGGAGAAGGCCTTAACAGATGGAACTTCCCATCGGTTGGGGGGAATCTCCCCACCCCCCCCCCCCCAACCGATGGAACTTCCCATTTGTTAAGGAGTCTCTGTTAAGGAGGAGACTCCTTAACCGATGGGACCTCCCATCGGTTAAGGGGAATCTCCCCTTTAACAGATGGAGCCTTCCATCGGTTAAGGGGAGGCAACCTTAACCGATGGAGGTTTCCATCGGTTAAGACCCCTAACCGATGGAACCTCCCATCGGTTAGGCCCCTCATCCCTCTCATGTAAAGGGGTTAAAACCCCTATAAATATGCATGTAGCCCCAAGGGGCTAAAGGTCCTTTTTCTGAAATTTGGGAAAAGGGGCAAAAAAAAAGGAGGATGCTTCTTGTGGAAGAAAATTCTGAAAAAGAAAAGGCAAAAAGCTCTTTCCCCAAATCCTAGCTTGCTCTCAAAAGCTCTCCCGCTCGGTGTAAAGGTATCCGCCCTCCCTCCGCTCGGTCTGAAGATATTCGCCCTCAGCAAGCGCATAAGAAAGGGAGATCGTCTCCGCCCGGCAATGACATCTCCTTAATCCCCCTCCATGTCGAGCTAGTCTCCATGGAGGGTTTCCAAAAAAAATCATAATGCAACCCATACTTCTACATCGAGCAAGTCTCTGTGGGGGTAAAAATTAAATCATGTTCTTCGGTGTTTAAATACCTTTCATATCGAGCAAGTCTCTATGGATATAAGGTATTTAAACATCTTTGTTCTCGTGCTCTAAATGCCTCCATATCAAGCAAGTCTCTATGGGTATAGGCATTTAGATGCATATGTTCTTCCCACCCGTTAAGCAAGTCTCCGGGATGGGTGAGTGTTTGTGCTCATATGTATATGTTTTTTAAGGAAACTCTGCCCAAGCGGAGGTTCTGCCCGAAAATATCCATGTGCTCACAAATATATGTGCTCATATGTATATGTTTTCTAAAAGAAACTCTGCCCAAGCGGAGGTTCTGCCCGAAAATATATCCATATGTTCACAAATATTGTGCTCATATGTATATGTTTTCTAAGGAAACTCTGCCCAAGCGGAGGTTCTGCCCGAAAACATACCCATATGTTCACAAATATACATGCTCATATGCATATGTTTCTAAAGGAAACTCTGCCCAAGCGGAGGTTCTGCTTATAAACATACTTATATGTTCATAAATTATATGTGCATATGTGCGTATTTTATGGGGAAACTCTGTCCATGCAGAGACTTTGCCCTAAAACAATACGGCCATATGCCCATTAATACACGTTCATATATTTATACGATAACTCTGCCTATGCGGGAGCTCTGCCCAAATTTATAACATACTCAAATACTAAATAAATTCACGGATATACCCCGCTCATTTCTCAAATTATATTTTCAAATCCCCAAAAGGAATTCATACCCTTTTCAAATGAAACCCTTTCCTCAAAGCAAACATTCTCTTTCAAAATGGAAGACTTCAAAAACAAATCCCTCTTTCAAATCAAAATCCATTTTGTCTGATATAAAAAAGGGAAAACACCGCCTTAACAATTTTCTAGAAAATGCAAACCTCTCGACTTTGCTATCAATGGTATTCGGGTTAAAACTGATGTAAAAATAACATCAAAGGTTTTTAATTCGATGTAAACAAAACATCGATTCCGATTGATGGAGACAAGGGTCCAGTACACGTTACCCTAATCGCCTGATGAATAAAAATCACGGAACCAATAAGTTCAAAGTGAAACTGGCACACTTGTCCATTTCATGGACATAAAACTTTCTTTCTGCATTATGCGGATTTTAATTTCTATCTGTTAAACAGGCTAGCACGCCTCGCAAGGCAAAGTAAATAAATAAAATCAAATCCAACTTAAACTCCAATAATAAAAACCTAACCCGAAATTTTCCGCGTCCGACACTATTCAACTGTGATTTTCACATTTTTATCCTTGTCGATATCCTCAAATATTAGGTCAAGACAATGTGCGGCACATGGAAGCCAATACAAGTGCTTTTTTTTACATCGACTTTTTGCTTGCAGCCTTGTAATTGACTTCATTATCAGTAACTACTGCACAATATTTTCCTCTCCAATTTCTGCCACCATATCATCCATCAATGAAACAAGTAGTTTGCATTCTTCTTATAGTTGATGCATTAATAGATTGTGGAACGCATAATTTCTTTTTCCTTTCTTTTCATTTGTATTCTTTTTTTCGACGCTGGACGTGCGTCTTTGAATTTTTTTTTTTTGCGTTTCGGGCGTGCCAGACTGTTTACGGGAAACAGACAAAGAGATTTGATTTTGTGAGGGACATTGGGTGTAAATCCTGAGCCCTCGAATATTTTATATTTATTTTTCGTACGGCGTCCGTATTTTCAGGCGATTGGAGTGGTCGTGTACTGGACCGTTCCCTACCGACCGGAGTCGGTGTTTCATTTACATCGAGTGAAAACTCGAATACCTTCGATGCGGTATGTTTATTAAAAGACCTTATGCCGAGATTTATAGGAAATAGACGACAAGTAAATTTCCACAAATATATTTGAATGTAATGACGTCATTTACATTACGCCTTAATGGGGTGTTTATACCTCCATTGGGCGTTTACAAGGTATTTCATTTACATTTACGACCACGACGGGGTGTTTGTACCTCCGTCGGGCGTTCACATGGTAACATAGGTTTACGTCCGCAACGGGGTATTTGTGCCTCCGTTGACGTTTACATGATTATTTGGCATTTACGTTCTCAATGGGGTGTTTGTACCTCCATTGGGCGTTGTACAGTATGCCATTTGCATTTACGTCCACGTCGGGGTGTTTGTGTCTCTGTCGGACATTTACATACCTCGACGCGTGCTATTTTAAAACACCGGAGGATTTGTACATTAATATCGGGTCTTATATAATGACCTACGGTGTCTTGGCACGAACGGAGCACCGGGGCTCGGCGTACGTGCGAATAGACGATAGCTTCACGGGGAGCTCAGGTGAGTCTCCTTCAAACGCCGGGGGAACGAGAGCGAGAGCGGAGAGAGCGCGCTCAGCTTCTTTCCAGGAGGATCCAGGGGAGCTAGAAGGCGATCGAGCTGGGAACCTTTCTTGGCCCTGCCCTCCTATTTATAGGAGGTCTGGGAAGTGGTCTTTGCTTCATTGTTTCTTTCGAACCCGTTTATCTCAGGTGTTCGAAGTTAGTAAACCTCGAGGCTTTTCACCAGGCTTCATGGTCATTTGTTGACCTTTCCGGGGATTTTCGGTCGTATCTTGACCTCCTGGAGCTTTCGGTCATATCTCGACATGTACAAGGGTTCTTGTCGTTAGTTTGACAATCCCAAGACTTGGGGCGGCATGCCGTAAGCCGGGCCCAGCGAGCGCATGCCGTTTCATAGAAACGGCGTGGGTCCCGCTCCACCGGGCCGTACGAACGGCATGAGCCAGGCCTCTTGGTCATTTCTTCACTTTTCTGAGCGGCTCCGGATATTTTCGTCATTGATAGACTTTCCCAGGTACTTCTTCCGTTTCATGGCTTTCTGGACATTCCTACCGTTTTCTGACTTCCTGGGGCATTCCTGTCATTTCCTGACTTTCTTGGACTTCCCTGTCGTTTTCCTGGCTTCCTGCCAGTTCTTGACTTTCTCGGACATCCCTGCCATTTTCTGGCTTCCTGGGACATTTATACCATTTGGCGACGTTTTTTGAGAATACCCGTGAGTCCGCCTTCAGTCACACTCGGGAGAGCGCACGCCACTTCATAGAAGCGACATGGGTCCCGCTCCACCGGGTTGGACAAGAGGCACGAACAGTCAGGCTATCTTTGCCATTTTCCGCGCCGCAAGGACGTATCCACAATTTTGCGCGCAGCAATATATTTCTGCAATTTTATCCTTCATGGGGATATTTCTGCAATTTTATCCTTTACGTGGACATTTCTGCAATTTTACTCAGAAGCAGGGGTATTCCTGCAAATTTCTGGATAACAGGAGTATATGTGTACTTTTGATGTACACATACACAAACTTATATCCCGGGAGCTTTGTGCAATTTTGTAGAATCTTGGGCCGTGGTACGGGGCACATATGCACAAAATTCCTTCTCCCCAGGGGCCTTTGTGCAATTTTACACAAACTGGGTCCCGTAAGGGGGTCTTCATACGTGGAACAAACATGTCCCCGCCCTAAGGGAGGGGGACTTCTCCTCAGCCCTAGGAGGGTCTGCCCGTCGTCCTGCCAGAGCGAGAGCGAGGCGAGGGTCTACGTGTGCCATAAGTTTCGCCGGGACGCGAGAGCGTCTTGCCAGCGCGGGGGAAGAAAAAACCCTGGGCTTCTTCATGCCCCTGCCCCTCTATTTATAGGGGTTTTGGGAAGGTAGTCCGGCGCGGGTGGAATGGCCTGGCGCGCAATGGCCGCCAGACCGGGCGGCAGGCCCCAGGCGTTGGCCAGGTCGCCAGACCAGCAGGCCGCCGGACCAGCAGGGGCCCGGCGCGGGTGGCACCCGCGCTGGTCTGGCGCAGGTGGCCGCCCGCACGGGCCCCGCGCTAGCAGTTTGAAGGGGGGGGGGGTTTATTATTTTTGGTGTCAACAAATGCCCCCCACGAGATGTGTGCCGCAGTCGATGACGAAGGCGGACGTCCCGTGGCAATTTTCAAACTCTACCCCTGGTCTTAATGACTTGGCGGGGAGTTGGGTTGAAAACCACAGCAATGCGCTTGAACATTCGTGTAGCGTCGCCAGCAACTGGACAACGATTTGTTGTTGCCATTTGAGCCGGCGATCAAACTTGCTAGGCTTCTCGCACTGAGCGATTAGCTCCCATTGTTTGCATATTTTTCAGATTTTTCAACTCAAGAGTTCCCACGAGAGGACCTAGGAGAGCGCACATCACTTCAGAGAAGTAACATGGACCCGCTCCACCAGGTCAACTCTACGGGTGTGTTTCATTGAAGAGCCGTTCCATCAGTTTGTCCGGAGCTGACTTTGGCTTTCTTCATTTGAGTTTTGTCTTTTGACTTTACTCAGGAACCTGATTTCAGCATCCTTTCTCCGAGGCTTGCTTTTTCTGGCTTTGCTCGAGAATTTGATTTGATTGGAGATTTGACCGGTGAGTCTTGTCTTCGAGACTTTGCTTAACGGCTTGATTTGAGCTTTTTCCTGAGACTCGTCTTCCTGACTCTGCTCAAGGTTGGGTTGGAGTCCGTTGTTGAGCCTTGCTTTTTTGGCTTCGCTCAGCGGCTTATCATTTGGCCGACGAGGCTTGTCTCTTTGACTTTACTCTCTCGACCTGATCTCATATTTTTCTCCCAAGACTGATCTCCCTGGCTTTTCTCAGGATTTCATTTGGCATCTTGCTTTTGAATTTTGCATTTCTGGCATTCTTCCAGATATAATGCAAACTTGGTGCTGGGGCTGGCCTCCTTGGCTTTGCTCGGCGGCTGCTTCCCATTCAGCTCGCTTGGACGGGAATGACCCTTTTGCTTGAGCAGCATCTTATTTCCCTTTAGAGGGGTTCATCATCGTTCATTTATTTCATTTTTTTTCTTCATTTCTTTTTTCTTTCACGTTACCATCTCAAGTGCCCTTTCGGGTTTTCACCGGGGATGGCCCCCTCTGGCTTTTTCCGGTGCGCCCTTTCGGGTTTTCACACCGAGGGGTTACCCATTTTTGCCTGAGGCATCTTTTGGGTTTTCACCTTCGCCAGGTTTGGGGCCTTTTTGCCCTTGAACATCCCTTTTTCGGGGATGGTCAAGTCCGCTGGGACATCTCTATTTTAGTCCTTTTTCTTTCTTTTTTTTTTTCTTCTTTTTTTTTCATTCATATATTTTGGGGTCCGGGGCCGGACCCTGGGGCATTTGATTATGGGATTTGCAACTTGAACTTAGCCTACCATTGCGGTTTGCTAGCTAAAGAGATTTCGATTAGCCTACCACTTTGGTTTACTGGCTAAGGGGGGTTATGACCTAACCGCCCATAGTGGTTTGTTGGTCAAGGAGGGGATATAGCCGACCTTTCGGGGTTTGCTGGCTAAGGGGTTTAATCCGGCCTACCATTGAGGTTTGTCGGCCGGGAGGGGCATGCCTTGGTCTACTATTTTGGTTTGTTGACCAAGGAAAGGTATAGCCAACCTTTTGGGGTTTGTTGGCTAAATGGTTTATGTTTGACCGACCATGGTGGTTTGTTGGTCAAGGAGGGAATAGCCGACCTTTTGGGGTTTGCTGGTTAGGGTGTTTAGGTTAGCCTACCGTTTTGGGTTGCTGGCTAAGGGGTTTGGACCCGGCCTACCGCTCATGATTTGTTGGCCGAGAGGGATATAGCCGACCTTTTGGGGTTTGCTGGCTAAGGGTTTTGACTCGGCCGACCACGACAGTTTGTTGATCGAGAAGGGGGGCGAATATGTCATTAGCCTACTATTTTGATTTAGTGATTAAGGAAAATGAGGGTTCGGCCTACTACTGGGGTTTGTTGGCTAAGGGGTTTAATCCGGCTTACCATTGAGGTTTGTCGGGCCGGTGGGGCATGCCGTGGTCTACCGTTTCGGTTTTCAACCAAGAAGAATAAGGCCCAGCCTAGCGTTTCGTTTGCTGGCTGCGCAAAACATGACTTGATAGGTGATGATGATTTTTTTTTTTTCATATTACCGACCCCTGCGCCCTTTCGGGTTTTCACAGAAGCCGCCCCCTCTAGCTTTTCCAACGTGCCCTTTTGGGTTTTCACGTTGAAGGGTTATCCATTTTTGCCTGAGGCGCCTTTCGGGTTTTCACCTCAGCCGGATTTTAGGCATTTTTGCCCCTGGGCACTCCTTTTAGGGAGTGGCTAAGTCCGCCAGGACATCTCTATTTTTAATCCTTTTTTTTTCTTTTTTTTTTTTTTCTTGAAGCTTGGGATCCGGATCGGAACTACGGAAACTTGGGCGTAGAATTTGCTTTTTTGAACTTAGCCTACCATTGTGGTTTGCTGGCTAAAGGATTTGACTTGACCGACCAGGATGGTTTTTTGGCCAAGGAAACGGATTAGCCTACCAGTTTGGTTGCTGGCTAAGGGTAATACAGCCTACCGTGGAGGTTTACTGGCTGCAGGGGCATGGCTTAGTCGACCTTATTGGTTTGTTGGCTAAGAGGGATATGACTTAGGCCGACTTTTGTGGTTTACTGGCCGAAAAGGGGTATGGGATAGCCTACCATTTTGGTTTGCTGGCTAAAGGTTTTGACTTGACCGACCAGGATGGTTTGGGCAAAGAAAGGGGTTAGCCTACCATTTTGGTTTGCTGGCTAAAGGTTTGACTCGGTCGACCACCATGATTGCTGACCAAGGAGAGGGTATAGCCTACCATTTTGGTTTGCTGGCTAAGGGTTTGACTTGGTCGACCACCATAGTTTGATGACCAAGAAAAAAGGATTAGCCTACCATTTTGGTTTGCTGGCTAAAGGATTTGGCTTGACTGACCATGATGGTTTGTTGGCTAAGGAAAAAGGATTAGCCTACCATTTTGGTTTATTGGCTAAAGGATTTGGCTTGGCCGACCATGATGGTTTGTTGGCCAAGAGGAAAAGGATTAGCTACCATTTTGGTTTGCTGGGTAAAAGTTTTGACTTGACCGACCAGGATGGTTTGCTGGCCAAGAAGGAGTTTTAGCCTACCATTTGGGTTTGGACTAAGGGATTTGACTCGGTCGACCACTATGGTTTACTGACCAAGAATGAGTTTTAGCCTACCATTTTGGTTTACTGGCTAAAGATTTGACTCGGTCGACCACCATAGTTTGCTGACCAAGAAGGAGTTTTAGCCTACCATTTTGGTTTACTGGCTAAGGATTTGACTCGGTCGGCCACTATGGTTTGCTGACCAAGAAGGAATTTTAGCCTACCATTTTGGTTTGCTGGCTAAGGGTTTGCCTCGGTCGACCACCATGGTTTATTGACCAAGGAAAACGTAGTTCATAAAGGAGATTCTTTTTCTTTTTCTTCTCTTCTTTTTTTTTTACCTATCTTGGCGCCCCTTGGGTTTTCACCACGGCTACCCCCTCTACTTTTTTTCCAACATTCCCTTTTGGATTTTCACGTTGAGGGGTTATCCATTTTTGCTCGGGGTGCCTTTCTTGGGCTTTCACCCCAACCGAATTTTAGGTTTTTTTTTTTTTTGCCCTTGGGCACTCCTTTTGGGGAGCGGCCAAGTCTGCCGGGACATCTCTATTTCTGGTCCCTTTTTTCTTTTCTTTTTCTTTCTTTCCTTTTTTTTGACATGGGCGCATGAGCCCAGTTTTAGCCTGATTCGGATATGGGGGAATCAGAGAGCGGTTGCCTCCTGAATTCATGCTCAGGGGCAAAATACATTTTCAAATGCTTGCCATTTAACGGCGGGAAAGGGCGATCACCGGCATGTGTCGCCATCGTGTATCCCCCGCCTTCATAGACTCCGGTGACCATATACGGTCCGCGCCAGTTTGGCTGGAGTTTACCACTTGATTTGCCTGCCATGACTTCCTTTTGCTTAACCATGACGAGGTCGCCTTTCTTGAAGACACGAGGCCTGACTAATTGTCGTAGGCTCGAGTCATGCGGGCTTGGTAGGATTGGAGGTGTTTATACGCTTCCAACCTTTTGACTTCCAGGTCGGACAGTTCCTCCAACCTTCTTTCAATTTCTTATCGCTCCTCGGGTTGGAGACCGGTATGGACGGCTACCCTGTAGGACGACATTTCAACTTCGATGGGGAGCACAGCTTCAGCTCCGTATACCAAGGAGAAGGAGAGAGCACCAGTGGGGGTCCTGTAGAGCGTTCGGTATGCCCAGAGTGCTTCATGTATTTTCTCCCCGCAGTCACGTTTGCGACTGCCGACTATCTTGGCAAGCAGCTTGCAGAGGGTCTTGTTGAAGGGCTGCTAGACCGTTGGCTTGAGGGTTGTAGACCGTCGATGTCCTCCAGTCTATCTGGAATTTG